>PVKA01040444.1:0-18758 GCA_004027165.1 Ctenomys sociabilis | reverse complement strand
TTTTTACTCTGATTTTTTTCCTATCTTGAATTTCTTATAACTCCTTATTTATTGTTTTTTTAAACAAAACTTATATGTTTATATCTGGTAATCTGAGAAACTAATTTGCACATAGCATCATGTAATACAGCAACCATTGTTGGATTCCTATTACTTTGTTTAGTGAAATCTTGTATCATGTATAATGCTGTTTTCTTCTGTCACTATTTTGTATTCTTTAAAAATAATAATAAAAAGTGCAAAATTTAAAAAAAGGATCCAAGTGGATACTCAGATAGCCAGTAAATATGAAAAGATATTTCTCACTGCTCACTGGGGAAAGGCTCATTAAAACTACCCATGTACTATCATCCATCCGTCAGAAGGTTAATGTAGAAACAAAATAGCTAGAAAAGTCTGGTGCTTGGCAGATGTCAGAGCAACTGACACTCAATGTGACAATAGCCATATGGTTTATAGCCTTTTTGTGAAAAAGTTTGGCAGTTTCCTATAAAACTGAATTGTGTATGATTTATATCTTTATAGTAACCACGTGACACGTTGGGTGTCACAGGCTTTCCAGAAACGGACAGTGATATCTGAGTTCACCAACTGAATTCCTACCATGATTCTGGAAAAGATGTGTTCATCTGGGGAAGATGGCCATAGTTGTGTTGGTTACCTACAAACAAAAAGGTTGCCAAATGCTTCTGTTTATGTTTTTGTACATTTGTTTGTTTGTATGTGTATGAACCAAATTGATTGCAAAACGCACCATTCATGAATGAAGGCACTGTTATAGTTTAGAATAAGGGATGAATAGGCAAAGGAACATTTAATCTTTTTTTTTTAAATAGCGATTAAAATCAGGGCCTCCTACAAGTTAGGCAAGGTCTCTACCAACTACACTCAATCCTGTTCAATTCTGTGTGCATATGTAGAAGTAGGGATCTTTGATAAAATTATTCTGTGATGACTCATGAAACCATGGAATACTACCTTTCTGGAAATTCACTCTAGTCCCACCATTGGATTACTTAACATATCCCAGGGGATTGAAAACTTATGTTCACATAAAAACAATAATGTTTGTAACAATGGTATTCTTAGCCTCAAACTGGAAACAACCTCATTTCCTTCAGCAAGTGAATCACACTGTGTGAATCTATGCCATGGAATGTAGCTGAGCAATAAAAAGAAATGCACCCTTGATACACTCTGCTATGTGGGTGAATCTGCAAAGTAATATACCGAGTGGAAAGCCAACCTCCAAAGCTCATACACTATGCAAGTCTATTAATGCGTCATTCTTAATATGAAAAAGCTGTAAAACTGCAGAATCTCTTCACATTTGTTTGCTAGAAGTTAGGGGTGAAGAGGGCATGGGGAGCAGATGCAGGTCAAGAAGGACACTATACAGTTGTAATTATTCAGTAATTTTTGACTCTATCAGTGTTCAAGTAGTGATAACATGTGGCCATTCTGTAAGATGTTAACACTGAAGGTCGTTAGATAAAGAATAAGTGGGCTTCCTGTAATATTTCTTAAAACCGCATGTGAATCTATAGTTCAAAGTGAAAGTTCCATTTTTTAAAAATAACATCAAACCATGTTCTTTTCCTCCTCAGAGTTATCAGTAGCTTTTCATTGTACTTACAATTCAAAACCTGCACCACTGCCTAATATGAATCCAGGGATCTGACATCTGACACCTTTCCCTGATTCATCTCTGTCTTTTTCTCTTTGTTAACCACACCTGACTTCTTCCTGCTTGTCAAATGCTCCAAGAGTGTTCTGATATTGAGACCCCTCCTTTGCTGTCATCAGCCACTGGCACATTCCTCCCAGGTCTTGGCCTAGTTTCTGTTCCCTTTTACAGCTGCTTAGACGTCCTCATGTTCTCTCGCATACTCTCCTGTGTTCTCTTGATGTCATTGCCAGTTGGAAAGGTGTGTGCACCTCCTCCAGAGCGTTTGTGTATAAAATCTATCAAAGCTTGATTTCTATTATTTATTCTAACTGTACAGGTAAGTGGGAAGGGCTTTGATAGGGGAATGTCATATTACATGTAAGAAGCAAGTGTATGATGCCCATTAGTATTTTACAGGATGTATGGGAGTATGATCTATGGAAATTTTTTCTGAATGAATTTAGTAGCAATTCATCTGAACTACAAAAAAAATCTAATTGTTTTTAAGCATTTTTTTGAGAAATAAAATACAGTGGACCTGTCCTTACCAGAATACATCAAATTTGGGCCATGCCAGAAAACAGAATGCTGTTTATTATTTCCAAAAGTGATTTCACATTGAAGTAGTATAATAAGTGGTTTGTTAAATGCTCTTGAATCTATGGGCTTTCATTTCTGTATTGTTATTTGATTACTTGATAAAGCTGCATTTTGGAAAACTAATTTTCTCGATACATGTGCTGGGATTGCATTGTAATGAAGTTGTTAAAGCTTTGTCTAGTTCCTTTCATATCTCCCTTGTATCGTTATTGCACCTTGTATGTTGCAGGCTTCCACTAATGTATTTTATAATGAAGGAACGAATACACAAAGAATACTGAATTTCATTTCATACATTTAGGAATGAGGATCTCCAAAGGTTTAGTTTTCCTGCAACCCTGTGATGTTATGGAAAGGTGCACCTCTAGGGACTTTTAGCGAAGGCCTTGCTATGAAGCACTGTGAGCACTATGTACCATGAGCTCCACAATCTTTCACTGTGGGCCACTGAGGATCCTTTCTTTCTTTCATCCTACAAACTCCTCTATGTTTTCTGCAACAGATTTTTATGAATAGACAACTAGCCATAGCATGTTTGAATTCAATGCTTCTGGAAGATTCTAACATACAGGGAGAGAGGGTGGAGGAATAATAGGCAGTTTGCAGTGATATTCACTGTCTCTCAGAACACTGGTACAGCCCAATATAATAGATTTTATATTATCATGCTTGCAAGGCTCATGTTTCCCTAAGTCCACCTGGGTTGTCCAATTACAATGAAACTGAAAATATTGAATGCATTTTCTGCTAGGTAAACAGTCACTGATAGAGAAGGCAAACAAGGTAGGTCTAAGGGGGCAGCACAAAGGACAATGTCTCTGCTCTTGCTCAGTGTTTAGGTTACAGATGTGCCAAAAATATTAGGGGAGCAGGACCATGTTTTTCAAATTGGGGCATCAAGGAAACTCACAGGCATGTTGTCAAAATACAAGTTTCATAGGCCTTGCTCTCTGAGATTATGATTCCAGAAGGCCAAGATGGGCACAAGAAACTGATGTCTGGTTAGTACACTATAGTTTGTAGCATGTGCTAGGCCACCATCTACTGGAGATTAGAGATAGCATGCTGCTAGCAGATGGAAACTACCTGGAGGCTTGAGCTAGGTGGAAGCAGAAGGCCTGCCTCTCCTCCAGGAGGACATTGTGCCTTCTTTGAAGATAGTGACGCTGGCTACATGTGAAATGAGTCAGAATAAGGGAGACGAATCATGGAAAGTAGTAATGCACATGTAATCGGCAACATGAGAACAGCAGAGAAGTGGAGATGGGCCCTGGACATCAGTTCACAGTCATCAATCTGTGGGCTGATGAATTATTACCTGTGAACCTCTGAACACTTTGTCTTGAGGAGACAACTGATTGCTGTTAAGGTTAGAAAACAACATCATCTGATGCCTTTAGGTAGACTACATAATGTGTTATTGCTTGTAATAAATAGTGTAGCAGATCTGGTTGCTATCCTAGTATCCTTTCTTCTCCTTACCAATTATTGCCGCAATGTAATATTCATTGGGAAAAACAAAAAAAGAATTAGTTCTATACATCTATAGAAATGGCTGATTTATTAAATGGTTGCTGAGTGCCCTGCTACAAAGTTTGGTTTTTCAGTCTCTTTTATCATCCTACATGACCAACTTCTAACAAGTTGCACAGAACCAGGGATCAAGTATGCAGGAAGCTAGAACTCCTACTGTTTCTTTAAGGAAATAAAGAGCAGAGCCGACCACACTGCACCTTAGTGACATTATGCATATATAGACCTATCATTTCTTCCTCCGTTTGCGTGGATGTGGCTGTGATGCCTGCAGGAGCCAACCTTGAGAGCAGCAGAACCAAACGCAAGTGGAAAACTGGGGAAACTGAGAGCATGTGGGTGTCACAGGGCTCCTTTGTCCGCCATGGGTTTCCTCCCCCAAATCCATAGCAGATGAAAGGGCCACCATTTGCTTACTCTATGCCCTAATTTATTATGTGCCAGGCACTTTTCCAAGACTCTCTTAGGTATGTTATCTTTTAGTTCTGAAAGTGGGCTCCCATTGTACATTAGTCCATTTAAGCTAATGTTTCTTTTTTAGTTTTTTCTCTGTATTTAGAGCAGGGCCTACAGGGCCTCAGGGTCTCACTACATAGGTCAGACTCATAGTGATGCTCCTGCTTACAGCCTCCCAGCTGCTGGGATTACAGGTGTGCTCCATGACACCCAGTCTAGTAATCTAAAGTTTCTAAGGAGGGTTGATAGCATTTAAAGATACATCCTTAATTATGGTAGGGTAAATTTATTTGGGTAAATTTGAGTTTTATTCACTTTAATTTCTAATTTTAGTGACATTATGCATATATATTGACTTGTAATTATCAGCCTTCTCCTTCCATTAGGATAAAAATAAGTTAATTTTTTTTAATGTATTTAGTATAGGATGTCGAGGGTCTCACTGCGCAGATTGGATTTGTAGTGATCCTTCTGTTTTCAGCCTCCCAAGCACTGAGACTGCAGGCATACACCACCATACCCAGTCTCAGTTGATGACTCCATGCACCCTGGGGGTGGAGCCAGCTCAGCACACCAGGAAGTGAACCTTCAGCAGGCACTTTAGTCCGCCGAGCTATAAAAACAAATTAAAATTTCTTACAAAATAAAATAAAAGATGGAATATAGGATACTGAGAGCAGATCTTTTGCCAAAGGGAAGAGATCAAAGAAGGGCGGGGAGCAGAAGGGATGATAGGAACAACTGAAATGGGCTGTATGCCTGCAACAGCTGCTCACGAGTAACGTGATCACCATTTACCACAAAACATGCACTAATAAAACGTGAAAATTGAAAAAAGCAGCAGCAGTTTTGATTCCTGAACATGGACATAGACAGTGGAGAGAGGCTGGCTGGGACAGAAATGATCCCACTCTAAGCATTTGCCATCTGCATATAGCATAACTCAAACCTGTCCTGAAATTAATATGCTCTAATGTGCAGACAGTTTCATTAATTTAATAGTACTTTTGTAGTTGCCTACTTTGAAAGTCTTTCTGTGCTAAATCACATTTCTTCCTTGACTCTTTAAAGAAAAATGATGAAAACATTAACTAGAACAAATTGACCCGAACCTTTGGGATAAATAAAGAGAGTAATTAGCTTGCAAAGAAATGGCTCACATTGTCTAGAATTTATTTCCAGCTTGGCTATGGGGGTGTAGGGTTAGGATCCTGAGAGAGAAATTGAGAATCTACTTTTAAATTAGGTTTTATTATTAGTCTGGCATTCTAGTTAGTTATCTTCAAGATTTCTTTGGCACTAAATGTTCTATAAAATCATTATTAAACTCAACAAATACTTTACTAAGTTCCACAGCCAAGTCTCCTGTTGGAAGAGGATCATATAAGCTTACAAAAATCACATTTTCTGAGTGTACATTTCATGTACACTTATAAGGTAAGAGCAATATCCTTGGCCTCCAGAAGCATCTACCTTGAAGAAGCTTGGCGTATCTAGTCTAATACATTGGTTTATAAATGAAAACAACATAGCTGAGAGGGGCTAGTATCTGAAACAGGACCAGACAGAGCAACTCTCAGTCATCAGCTTAGGACTGTCTGGTCTCCCATGTTCTCCTGGGAAAGCTTTCTGTGTCAGTCTGCTTAGGGTTGCTGTAACAAAGTGTCACAGACTATGTGGTTTAAGCAAAAGACATTTGCTATAATTCTGGAGACTTGGAAGTCCTAGATCAAGGTGCCAGCTCATACATGTCCTGGACTGGCTTTGTGAGGTGCAGATGGCATGCTTCTGGCTATACCCTTACATGACAGTATGTGGCCAGGAGGATTCACATCTTCTTCTTTATTTTTTAAATAAGGGCATAACTCCATTAGTAGTACTTTGTTCCCATGCCCAATTAGCTTCCCAAGGCCCCATCCCCAAATCTTGTAATCTTAGGAGCCAGGGCTTTCACACAGGAATTTTGAAGGGGATAGGATTCAGTTCATAGCCATATGTCTAATATGTTTCCATATGGCTTAGTCAACTTGTATAATTTTCTAACTATACATTCAAGTACATGCTGTCCTTTAATTGTGTCTTTTGGTACTTTTCATGTCATGCCTCTATCTCATGTGGTTACCTATGCTATCATTTTTCCCAGACAAAAAACAGAAACAGCTTTGTTAAGCTGTGGTCCCAGGTCTGAAGAGGCCCATGGCAGCTGGGCCAATGCACCCTGAGGCTACCATAACATGGAAGTCAGCACTGGGTGGGTGGGTTGAGCTCACGTTGACTCCACTTCCCATAGCTTTCATAGCCCCAGGTCCACAAACAAGCTAACAGTGATCATGTCAACCCTGAAAAAAGTAAATTCAAGAGATTGAGTCCTGGCTCAGGGGCCAGTGTGATGGGGCCTCTTGTACCAGCATGGTGGATTTGTCTTAAGCAAACAGTTTTTAAATGTACCTTACCAAGTACCTTATCCTGTTGGTACTTTGTTATTTTTTAATCTGTAGAGTTGATTTGCAATATTAGCTCTATGCAGTTAAAAATGATCAGATGAATGGTTTGTGTAAATGTGATCTGGGCTTCATACCAGCACTGGAGCCTACCATGATTTGAAATCCTGCTTGTTCAGCAAGACCAGGGCTTACATCAGCCAAAAGCTCACCCTTCAGTTCTTATCAAAGACGAGCTCTTCACGTAGCTTGTGTGTGAGTTTATCTGGAGACTTTTCTAGAATTTACTCTTTATTTGCCCTTGGCTTATATTGTTTGAAGATTTAAGTAACAGGCATCTGTGTATCCCTCTGCTGAATGTGCATATTCACCAGTTATCTTTGGAGCCTCTCTCCTGTACTCTCAGAACTATCTTTATTTTGGGAAAAGTGGCAATCGGTCAACTTTCTAAAAATTGGACAACAGCTTTTCTTATTCTGCCTATTCATGACCCTCTGGGGAGGCTGGCAGGGAGAACTCCCTCTATTTAAGCCTGTTTAGATTTCTTAAGGATTTGCTTTTGGTTTTGGTTTTCTAACAAATATTGGCATGGATGTGGTGGAATAGAAGCCCTCCTCCACTGTTGTAAGCTAGTGCAACCATTATGGAAACCAGTCTGGAGATTTCTCAAAGAAATAAAATTAGAAATGCCATATGACCCGACTATTTCCCTTCTATCCCTTCCTCTTTGGTACTTCCTCAAAGAGTTTAAGACATCATTCTACAGCAATACATGCATCCTAATGTGTATAGCAACAAAATTCATAACACTCAAGTCCTGGCAAGTGCCTGTATACGCATCAACTGATAGATATGATGAAGAAATTGTGGTATTTGTATATAATGGAATGCTACTCAACTAGAAGAATATAAATATGAGATATTTGTAGGGAAATGGATGTGCTGGGAAGGTATGTTGGGTGAAACGAATCACACAGCCTGGAGTACTGTTTGGTGTCTCTCATCTGAGTAAGGCACAATACAAAATAAGAGGACCATAAAGAAAACATAGAAGAGCTAGAAAGAGACAGAGGAATGGATCTCCTAAATGATGGATCTTTTGAATGTCCCCTCATACCCAAGGGGTGAGGGGGGGAGATGGGGAACTGGGTAGAGTGAAGATGTGCCAGGCCCAAGACCCTAACAGCCTCAATGAACATGGACATTATATGCCATAACCAGGAACCAAGCTTACCAATATCAGCAAGAAGGAAAAGGGGCAAAGAGAACCGAAGAAAGAGCGAGGGATGGAGGGAGGAAGCGTGGGAAGGAGGAGGAGATAAGAAGGCGGGCTGACTCTGTCCACGTACTGATTCTCTAAGATGATTATAAACTGCATGTACTTTAAACAGGTACTAGTATCATAAAAAACTTTTAAAGATAAGCATTTCTTTTTTCTAACGGGTGGATTTGAAACATTTCTGAAACATTGGCTCAGATATAATTAAAGAAAAAAATGTGTTGAGCAGCATAAGTGATTTGTGATCAACATCCCAGGAAAAGACAAATTTTCCTGCAGCTATCTTTCCCTTTTCGGTGCCTTCGAGCTTCCTGAGCTAGTTAGCCAGATTGCTCCTAAGGATCTGCCAAATTTCAAAGAAAACTTATGTAATTATGTATTTCCAACATAAGAGAAAGTTAAGGTAAGCGTGAAAATATGCCTTAAAAGTGTGGATGTGTTACTGAAGACAAATCGTGCATTTGTCACCCCAAAATTTTGGTGATGCAAAACTTGCTCTTATTTGTGTATCGGCCTGAGCTGTAACCGCTAAAGCCAGTGAGACAGAGGCCTTACTCCTGCCTTGAGTGACAGCGTGGAAGCTTGTCTATTTCACGGTCAAGGGCAGAAACCAAGCGTCACTTCTGCGCCCACTTCAGCCCGCCCCTGTCCCAATGATGCACAGAGAGGTGTCTGTGTCCCTACCAGGTTAGCGTGGCATTCATACGGCAAAGCCCCAGGGATGCAGGTGTGCAACAGGGGCAGAACAGACTGAACTCTTGTTTTTATTTGAGCAAGTTGCAACCCCTCTGGGGTTTTCCTGTATTACGAAACCAGTTGAATCCCTGCCTCTGAGGTTTCCTCTGGGCTCTTCCAGGGGTCCCTCAGAACCATCACCAGTGCCTGTTTGTCATTATGTGTTTGCTCCCCCCAAATAATAAATATCAAAATCCTGCAATGGAAGGATAACAGACACTGTTCCAACCAATTTATCTTTTTTTTAAAATTCTGTCGATAACCACAGCCTTCTTGTTGTCCTCCTTTGAAAACTGAAGAAGCTGCAGGACAAGAGCGCTGGGTGACTCAGGCCAGGCTGCACTTCCAGTCTGTAGTCAAAAGTAGCTTCAAGCAGAGGTTCTCGGCTCCAGGGCCGGTATGAATAGTGACTCCCACTTCCAGTTAGGATTCCTCTTGCCTGTCGCTCACTTTTCAGTGTATTGTCCTTGATGTCAGATATTGGAATTATCAAAAAACAAATCAAAAGTGAACAAAAAAATAACTCCAGTCCAACCTATTTTTTTCACAACCATTTCTGACATTTCTCTGAGCCAGGCCCTGCCCAGGGATGTACAGATCAGCAACTATAGAAGGGGTTAAAGTGCCATATAACTCAAAGGGAAGAGTTTAGATATAGACAATGTTACCCAAATTCAACTCAAACTGTCTTTATGTCTACTTTTTTTTTTTGGTGGAACCAGGGATTGAACTCAGACCCTTGCACTTGCCAGGGAAGTACTTATTCTACTGAGCTGTCTCCCTGGCCCCTATGTCTAATTTTGGATGCACTGATGTAGAAATCTTTGCAAAGTTTTTTTTTTTTTTTTTTTTCATAAGCTACTAGTGAGATACGGTTTTATTCTGAAATACTGAGCATAGACTACTTCTACTGGGTGAAGAAAATAAAATGAAAATATGTTGACAGAAAGAAAAATATGCACATAAGAATGTTCTGGAAATAATTTTAATAATAGGAATTACATACACACTCATCAGGTACTCTTCTTATATTTTTACACCTTGGCATATTATAAACTAGCTGCCATCATATCACATTTCATGATAAAAATATTTTAATATATCTTAATATAGGTCTTTAAAGAGAGATTACTATTTAAAACAAAATCAGTTCTAAGTAAAATGTTCCAGGATGTTGCAACGTTATAAAATCGAAATAGTCCTTGGCTGAGGAGTCGAGTCCTGGGTTTCCCCGCTGACTATCAGCTTGCTGAGTTATGCTGTGCACCTTGCTTTCCTCACTTCCCCATGAGGCTGTCAAGCAGGATGATGTTCAGGAGGGTTGATCCTCAGCACTGCATCTGGAGCCTGAGAATGTGTAGCAAGCAAACTCTGGCGAATTTGACCCCTGGGGCACTATTCTCCTTCTTGCCCCTTCTTGGAGAATCAGTATCATCTTGTTTGTTTATTCTTTCCAGCATTATTGAGATAAAATTAACAAGTAAAATTGTCAAACTGTAATTTTAAGGTTACAACATGGTGGCTCAATATAAACATACACTGGGAATTGATTGTAATTGTTCCAATCATTGAAAAAGGACGTCCTACCTTCGGGGACATGAAGAGCACCAGTGCTGTCCACTAGGTCTCTTTTATGTCAGAGACTGAGAAACAACCCACTGAGGCTTTGGTAGCACTCTGGGGTCCTTCTGTCCTTCAGCAGCCAGAGTTGTATTTGAGAAAAAAATTGCACTATGTGTAACTGTTACTTGTTATCTACCGTTATTTAGACAATTTTTCTAGTGTTTATATTCTAAGAATACCTGCTAAAATTAATTTGGGTGGACACATAAAGATGTTGAATTTGGGTTATTTCAGTTTTTGTTGTTGTTGTACTGGGGATTGAACTCAGGGCCCTGCTCTTGCCAGGCAAGCACTTAATCTACTGAGCTATTTCCCTGGCCCATGGAGAAAAGATGTAATATATGTGTGAGGGAATCTCTAAATTAACACAGATACATTGATGAGAGTTTAGTTTGTTCAAACATTAGTCAAGGTATTCAACATGAAGAAACACATTTAACTTGGTAAAACTCACGATCCTTCATCCATATCCTTCTGATGGACCTCTCCATGTCCTAGATGTCATTTTATTTTTCAGGCAGGTCTCACCAAGTATCAGATTAATTTTATGTAATGGAGTAATAGCACCTTGAGGTAATAAAAAATTCAAGGTGATTTTAAAAATTTCAACATAGAACCAAATCAAAGGTTCTTCCTGCTTCGGGTCTGATCCACATTGTGGTGGAAAGGCAGAGGTGGCTGCGTGTTTCTCAGCAAAGCAGTTACACATATTTAGCATTTCACATCTCCACGACAAGCCCTTACATTAGGCCTGACTTTTCCCATTGTATAGAAACTAAAACTCAAAGAACATTCTTTTCATAGGAGCTGATCCATGGATGTTTTATTTTAAAGGAGATTCTTTTCATTGTCCTATTTTACCTCTCAAAATCGTGGCTACCTATGGCGTTGGGTATGTGTGGTGGAGGGCAACAGTGGATTTGAATCTATTAAACTGTTTCCAAATGACAGCAGACAAAGTTTCGCTTATACTCCTATGCTTTTGTTGTGTGCACATTTGTTAGATCAAGCAGCAGGGCATTATACCCTGAGTGTTTCTCTAATAATGCAGAAGGATTTCATGTTAGTGCAATGGGGGCTGTTATGACTTCTGTTATGAAATGCGGATAAGTATTTCCAGGATTGGAAAACATTCAGGAAACGTAAAATTACGGAAATATATGCCATATATAGAAGTAATTTTATAGATGATGAAAATATTTCCATTAATGTGCATTTAGGTCAATAATAATATATGCAAGTTGTAGAACAGGTAATAGAATAGTAAGTTTGGGAAAACGTCAAGTATCTTTTGCAAGACAAAATCTTAACATAGAGTTGATGGCATCTCATATGTAAGGATATATTGAAATCAAAGTTGAATGACTAACATATATCATTTAGTGAGATTAATGAGGTATCTATTTCAAAGATCTATGCAGATGATCTTTGAATATTACACAAAGATTTATATCTTCAAGCATAATTATTTCGTTGCTCATGAAAACTCCTTAGGGCCTGAGTTGTTCCTTTGTCTTTTAAAAATATATAAATGTACTTTTCAATAAATCCAATGATTCTTAGGCATTTAACTGAAAGCTAAGTAAAGTGGTTAGATATAAAGCAATCAGTTTCTAATGGACATTGTTTAGATTTTTCTTTCTCCTATGCAAGAGAAAGCAGTGGGAAATGGCATCTAATGCTGTTTTTTTCTTCAGTGCACAAGAAAGTATATGATTAACATATAAAAAGACTCACCCTACCTCGGATAGCACAAGAGCCTGTACAGTTGGTCCAAGCAGGTCTTCAGATTAATTCAAAACATAAAAAATATCAAGCCTGATATTAGTCCTGAAGCACTTAATAAAGTAACGCAACTAGGCAGCTGTGTTATTTTTCTGGGCTCAGAGGAGCCCTGTGACCTAGTAGAGGACCCCTTAGACCTGGTAGAGAATCCAACATGTTCAGGACCAGATATCACATTGACCCTGATACTCTACCACCACTGCCTGTGTCCCCAGTCTTCTGTGCTTCCCACACAAGCTTTCTTTCAACCATAAATCTGTTACGGGCTCAACATCTAACTTTCCATAAAGCTTCTCTATGAAACAGCTTTATAGCTAGTTCATAGCCTATGTAGATATTTGGAGACTAGCTTTCAGATAGCATGAAGTATATCTTTCAAAAACCAAAACATTTATTTTCAGCAAATGTATCTTCATCTTTTTCCTTCCTTGGCTGAGTCGGACTCTCATCTCTGCGACTAGCACTTTTCACTTAGACATTCCTAAGATGCATTTGTAAAAACATATTTAAAACTTGCTGTATATTGTAACTGAAAGTTTCTGTTTCTTTCTCCCATCTGCTATTCAAATTTTCTTCTCAGCAGAAAGCCTCGCTGTTGCATGGCTTCATTACCACACATGGCAGGCATACAAGCTTAGCAAATGTGAGTCACAGTTACTTTGCATGGAGAAGAAAATGTGCTTCCCCAAAGACCATCAACAGCTTCCACTAAAGGGTCTTTGTCTTTTTTCTCATTTTTTGCTTTTCAGCAAATCAAAATTGAGGTCACCTCAATTTTGAAGGTAGCACCTTCTGCTGTTATTGCACTAATCACTGGATTTGATCATTTAAGGCTGAAGAGTTCTACAGAAACGTCCTGCTCCATTATTATCTGTGATAATAAAATTACTAAGCTCCCCATGGTTCTTAGCCACCGTCCCAGTTTCCTATCAGGGACTCCCTGCTGGCATCCACTTTCCCCTGCAGGTGGTGATCCTGGTCAATGCTCTTTCCATCTAGCTCAAGCCTACCTCTTTTAGTGGGTTTCCATTCAGCCCAGGAAATGCCTTGTGCACCTGAGGCATGCATGGAAGGACAGGCACTTGCTGATATCACTTAGCTCTTTGCTGTGCCAGGTAGCTTCTTCCCACATTTTCTTTGCTTCTATATTCATTGCAATGCAAGTAATCCCAGTGGTCCCCCAGCTCCAGGGGATTTTGGTTGATTGGTCTCTGAAAGGTTCTCTGATGCCTCCCTTATTCAGATCTGGCAGTGATAAACACCACGACACTCAGGCAATCTTCTTTCTAAACTTCAAACAACCTATGACCACCCTGAATTGTCAGTTTGCTTGTTGGGATAGGCCAGAATTGAGAATTTAGACTGCAAGTGGGGATGATCTAGTCTTAAGAGAACTTGGTTTTGATTTCCTTTGTAAGTCCTGTACAGACAAGACAGCAGTTTGATTAGTTTGGGAGTACTCTTGATATCAAGTTTTCTCAGTTTACAGGCTTCTGCTAAAAATCAACAAAAGTGGCTGTTTTATTTTATTTTTTTTTCACCATATGGAATTTTTGTGATTTTTTTTTATGTGCTCAATATTGTCAGTGTTTGTTATGGCTTCTGAAGTGTCTGGCCACTTAGGATGGCCATTCCCATTTTCTCTCAGTTTGTTGGAGCCACTTCCACAAGGTACAGCTCAGAGGTACAAATAGCAGAAAGTCACTGTAGGCTTCACTCTGAAACATGGTGTCCTCAGGCACTGGGTACCACTGCATACTCAACGGAACGCTCTCTCCCAGCCTCACTCCTGGCAGCATTTCACTCCTTAGCTCATTGCAGTGTTTCTCAATCTTCAGAGAGTGCTGTCCTTGTGATCTTTCTGATACCGGTTGTTTGACCAACACCATAGGGACTCATGAGTTCAGTGACTTGCGTTCATATTTTGGCAGCACTGCTTATGAGCTGTATAATCTTGGGAAAATCAATTAATTTCTCTGCACTGAGATTCCTCAACTGTAGCTTGACATTTTGTCAAACATAGTAACATAGGTAACTAGGCCTTAGACAGTTCAGTTGTAATTCCGAGTTGCCCTTTCATTTTTAAAAGTTTCTTTTCTAATTACAATGTTTTGCACATCAAAGTAGCTCATGTTTATGCCTTGGGTTTTAAGGTCCTTAAAGAATTATGAAAATATCATTGGTGGGAAATCTAATTTTTAAGTTTTTAAGGCTGTGACTACAAGCCACTGCCAATCATTTTTATGTGAATAAGTTGCTATAGTGTGCAGATGATGAGTACCATCATCTTTCTCAGAGGAAAATGAGCTTTTGGCTATTGTCTCCCAGCATGCTTTGCATTGCTTGAGCTCTAGCACTTCTCTCTGCCAGAGGATCCATTTCCATATGAAATGCCCAAGGTAATTGGACAACCAGACAAGCAAATAAGAATTACAAACTGCCAGGGCAGACATATAATGGTTGAAGCAGTGCCTGAGCATCACTTTTACTGTGTTTTATAAAGGGATGCAAACATTTTCTTCAACAGTAAAAATGATTGGAAAGTATAGAGCTTGATTCTAAATCTAGAAACTTACTAATAACAAAACAAGTTGCTAGTGAATCAATGAGAACATCTTTATTGGAGATTTCTTCCTGTTGTCCAGTGAGAAAAGTCAAGTATTTTTAGAATAAATTTTTGTGTCTTGTAAAGTGTTTGACATATAATTCCAACAGGCAAGTTGTAGATGGTTTGCAAAAATAAGATTGTTTGTGAAAAACAATCATATTTCCCAAAACAGTGGAAGGTAAACCTTATAACTATGAATAAGTAAGGAATGTTTTAAATATCTGTGAAGATGAGAGGTCAAATGTAAGTGATGTTTTTATTTTGGTCCTAAGTGGAAATTACTAGGCAGAGGTGCTCTGAAAGCAACAGTACATGAAAAAGACATGAGCTCATTGTATTCCAGATCTACTTCATTTTCTGATAGCTTTTACTACTGTTTTTCTGATTTTCCAACATTTCAAGATAAGATAGGAAGTAAGGGAGAGTAGTCATTTATTTTTAAATAAGATATGCTTGGAATGGTTGTACAAAGCAGTAGCTAAAAAAATATGCTTATCCAGAAAGGCACTCAGAATCTCAGAAGTCCAGGGCTGTTACCCAACAAAATGCAACTGGAATCTACTGATCTCTCAAGTATGTCATGGTGAATTCAAGCTTACCATTCAGGGTGGACACCATGAGATAAATGCAAAAGGCTTTTAGTTTCACTCTTGTCCTTAATGTTTATTCCTAGATCATTCAGTGGTTGTTGACAACAGATTAATATCCCCTGGATCACACTAAAAACATCATGAGAGGAATGAAATCATAACTTTAGATGACAGGCTCTGAAGGTGTCACATCTAGTGTTTCCCATGATTCCGTACTCTATAAGGCTCCCAGCAGTGGTGTGGCAGCAAGGGTAGGTAGATTAAGCAATATATCAGTGGTGCAAGGTAAATGTTATACCTACGTAGTTATAACATTTACCTGGTCTGTCCCACAGAGAGCTGGATACATGAGCACACAATGGAAAATTCAATCCGCTTCACTGCCAGATGCCATGAAATTCATTTAGGACCTACAGGGCCCCTTTCCTCAGAAAGGAAAGGATAAAAGGGAGAGTATAAAGGGGAGAAGAGGGTATACATGCTTGAGAATAAATTATTTTATTCAGAGATTTCTTCCAAGGGGAAGGTAAGTGTCCATTAGATGGTTCTAGCAACCCAGTCCCAAGAGACTTCACTCTCCATTGAGAGACTACTCAGCTTAGCCTGATTTATAATCACTGAAACATGTTTGTTTTATTTTGAATCCTTAATTCAAGTAACTGTTGCCTCTCTTCCTAAAAAGTAAAAAAAAAATTCATGTGTCCCACTACAAAACATACCCTAAAATAAGTTTTAAGTGCTCATTGTAAAAGCAGGAGAATTCATTGCCAATTCACAATGATTCCACCTAATAGTAGTATGGCAAAACTCTTGTCCATCAACCAGTGGAACCAGTACATATTTGGACTGGAGGTGTACCTTCTGTATAACTTCAGTAAGGAAATTCATTTCTGAGAATCTGTTTCCATCCTGAAGGCAAAGACTGAATATCCATTAAATGGATGGTTATTCTGTTATTTGTTTATTCTAAAAGTATTAAGAGAGCTAAGATTCTCAAGTGGGTATCTTCCTACCTTACTTTTGTGAAACATACAGTGTGATGTCATAAATAACCAGATGCTTAGAAAAACAGCAGAGATCAGATGAATCGGTGGTTCCTTATCTCCTTTTGCTTCGCTAGTGGCTCTGCATGTAACATTCCACTGTTACTTTGAACCTTCTCATCTGAAATGAAGTATAAGGGTACTCACAGTGACTTGATTGAATTTCTTTCTGATTTGGTAACTTCCATTTGTTATCATGTTAGTTAACAGTGAGCAGAACCTTGGCCCACCAATTAGATTTCCTTGTGTTTACTAATGGGATCAGCATTCCTAATTCAAAGTAGCATTACGTGGCTACCCATAATGTGAATGAAGTTTACGGCGATGGAAAGGAGGAAAAGCTAGCTCTCCTTTAGGCCTTTGAAAATATTACATTCAAATTAACTCAGATAAGCAAAGAACAGTGCTATTACCTTTCATGGAGCGTGACTGCAGTCCTGCACTAGAGAAGGACGCCGATGCTAGGCACCTCAGCAAACCATCTTACAGCACTGCTTTCTGTAAATCTTCACTACAAAACTCTCAGTGATTTCCATAATTTTACAATTAAGATTTTACTCTGCTCCTTAAGTCATTTTTCACATTCCTAAGTAGAGAAAGTCATTTTTCTTGCAGGAAAGATAGATATCTCTGCATTTTGTACTTGCTGCCAGTTAATTGGGAGGCCTTTCTGCTTGCTCTTATCTCCACCCACCAGCAGGCAGCCTTGGGCATTATGGACAACAGACCACACCCCATCTCCACACAGTATGCATTTACTAAAGGAGACTTCTTAGCTCTATGGTTTCCCCAAGTCCCTTAGCTGAAGGCTTGTTTAGTTTTAAATATGAATGTGTGTTTTTATAAAGAAATTGATTTTCAGATTTGTCTTCAGAAACTAAAAAAGCAAGGATTAAAACGACATGCACTGCCATGAAATAGGAGTTTCAGATAAGCAATCCAGCAGATAAGCTAAAAGTTTTTCCAGTCTAGAAGTGGACAGAAAGCTTTGGTGTTGGAGTCAAGACTTTTCTTCCAGGTGAGAGGCTTGATTCTTTCACAAACCAGCTCTGTGACATGTGGTCAGGTGGGGGCACTTCATCTTATCCATTTGTACAAAGATTTGATGGAATTGTAAACTGGAAGTTTCTTTCACTACAGAAGTCTGCTTCAGGTGAAGCATTCTTAGAAGAATACATTCCTGGGGAATACTTAAACCAACACTGCAGGGTCCCTAAACAGCTATTCAGCACGTTGATTTTTAAGGGTTTTACAAGTTTCAGCGCACTGATCCTCAAACCTTATTAACAATCAAAACTTGATGGAAGCAAACATTCCCCTAGTCAACCATAAAAACTGTTTCCCAGAGAAGGGTGGACGTGGATAGCTGTACTTTTATTAGCCTTCCAGGAAATCTACAGTAGATGCTCTGAGGATTTTACTTTAAGATTCAACTAGAGGCTTGAAAGCAGCAAGCAGTTTCTCTAAGTCCCAGTTCAATTTCTGCCAAAATTACCTTGGGGGAATATTAACATGCAACCATTCTAAATAAAAACTTTATTTTGCCTCAGAAATATTAGAGGAGAATAAATTTAATGTTATTCATCAGGAGATATCAAATCTGAATACCATATAGAATTCCCAAGTTAGTCCTTTTATTCTATTATTGAAAGTGCCTTACATTGCTCTTCATGAGGAGTCAGTCACCTTTAGTTACTGTATCTTGAGTATTCATTATATCAATATGTAGGTTGCCCTGGATTTTTCTGTGAAAAATTTCTGGTTATAACCCTTACTCACTATTCAGGTCAATGTAAAATCTGTGTCTAGCAAGCGATAAAGTTTTGTGGCAAGAATATGTTTTTAACCAAAAAAACAAAAACAAAAACAAAAAAGCAAAAACCTTTGTAGGGTTAGATATTTAAAAAGAGTAAACTTATGTAAATATTAGCAGTTATCTCTGGGAAGAGTGCTTAGAAGTATATTTGTTTACATTTTTGTTTATTGTTATATTGTTTCAAATTTTCCTACAAAGGCTATTACACCTAATATTTCTTTCAGCAAGAAAAGAAAGGAGGAAAAGATGAAAGAAGAGAAAAGAGGAACAAAGACATGTAGGAGGAGGAAGAGAAGGGTATGGCATTTCTGTTCTCTGTTAAGAAAAAGAGAAAGGAGAGAAGTGTCTGAGAAAGGAAGAAATGAAGGAGAGGAACAAAAGAAGGAGAGAAAGAGTTAGACAAAGAGTGTACATAACAAAAAGGAGAAAGGACAGGAGAGAAAAGAGAGAGGGAGAGGGAGGAGACAGGGTAGTAAGCACCACAACAGGGGCAGCATTAGAAGCTCGGTGGGCAGGTGGACAGGTATGTGGGCGATCGAACAAGTCTTCCTATTGAGGTGGTATCTAGAACAGAGTCTGT
>PVKA01040443.1:0-18758 GCA_004027165.1 Ctenomys sociabilis | reverse complement strand
CTCAGCCTCCCGAGTGCTGGGATTACAGGCATGCGCCACCACGCCCGGCTTCTTTTTGGTTTTTTTGAGACTGGACCTCACTATGCAGTTTAGGCTGGCCTTGAGCTTAGAGCAGGCCAGCCTTGAATACACAGAGGTTCTCCTGCCTCAACCTCCCAAGTGCTGGAGTTACAGGCTTGTGCTACCACACCAGGCTCTGTAACAGCTTAAGTTTACTTGTAAAAGGGTAACTAATCTAGTAAGTTGGACTGCCTGACCTGCACATCCACTTGTAGGTCTGGTTGGGGATTCTGTGACTTCCTGTGAAGGGGGAAGGGCTCTTTCACCCTTGTCTGCAGCTCCCTAAGAGTAGACTGAGGTGGTCCTGGGAGGGGGTTGGGGGCTGGGGCTCCTGCAGAAGAGAGGGCAGGGAGGTCTAGGGAGCTGGAAATGTGCTCACAAGAGCCAGGTCCTCTAGGCGCTCTCTGGCCCCCAGCAGCTGGTTCTCACAGTTTCCCAGAGCCAGACATGAGATCATTCGGTCTTCAGGTCATGGGAGCAGGAAGCACTGAAGGGCAGGGGCTGTTAAGCTGCCTGGTTCTCAAGGGAGCAAAACTGCCCAGACCTGCAGGAGCATGGGAGGGAGGAAGAGGAGAGACAGGACACCCTGCATGGGAGGGAGGAAGAGGAGAGACAGAACAATTCCCATCCCAGCCCCCCATCTTCTGAACTTGAGTTCCTGCATTATGAGACTCGTCCTGGATGGAATTTTCCTGCTGGGGCCAGTTTTGGAATTGACCCAGCCCATTCCTATCCCCTCCCTTAGTCTTCCTGCATCTATGCTGGGGCTGGGGGTCTTCCCCTGGACTTGTGGCCTTCTTAGGAAGGGAAGAGGAACAAGAAAGAGCTCGGCCATGGCTCTTGGCCGATGGCCTCTGATGGACCTCACCTGGTATTCCAGGACGGAATACCCCCTGCCTAAAGGGGGTACCTGTGGTGAGGGCAGGAGGAATCTTGCTCCTTAGGCAGCCCAAGTGGTCCCAGGATGGGTTGGGGGAGTCATGTGGAGTCCTAGAGAAGGCAACCCTGGGCCTCTGAGGGGTGTGGTATCGGTGGAACTGAAGCAGAACTGTTTTCCACCAAGAGTCTGAGGATAGTGGGCACACGGAGCTGCACTAACAGCTCTACTAGTCCACACCTTTAACCTGGTGCCTCCTGCTCCAGAACCATCTCCCAGAAATGCCTTCCCTCATGGGGACTCTGTGGATGCATGCCACAGGAATGACCAGAAGTTGATTTCATCTTGGCACAAACACCCTGTTGATTGATGATGGTGGCTCCTAGGAAGGAGTGGTAAATCAGACGCCTCTACTAGGACTGGGAGAGGAGGGGAGAAGAGGGGGCTGTGCAAGGCCCACAGTGGCAGGTGCAGCCCTGGGGGGGTAGGGAAGATCAGCTCACAGTAGTTTTGTGGGGTAATGTTAAGGTACGAAAAGTATCAGCCCCAGGGCCAAGTTGGCAATAGACCATGGACTCCATTACATTACTACTTAAAACCTGAGTCCTGCTGGGAAGGAGGCAGGCAGTGGAATGCCTGCCTGCTGACCAAGCCCCAAACTGGGTTCGTTCTTCGTCAAGTATCAGGATCACACATATGCACCTGTGCTGGGCAGCACCTGCCCTGCATCCAGCGGCTGGGCTCTACCACTGCTGTCCTGTGTTTCCTGGGCCCCAGAGTGGTGGCCTAGGACCTGCATAGCTGCTTTCTCTGCCTCACTGCAACTACCTGGTTGCCCTCTCCAGCCGATTTCTCTTCCTGACCAATGTTTTTGACCTGGATATTAGAGGAGAAAAGCAATTTTATGATTTCCTCTGTGAAGGTATTTTTTTTTTTTTTTTAAAAAAGACTCATTTTGAATCTTAGGAAGATTATTTTTTTTTTTCTTCCTTTTTTTTTTTTTTTTTTTTTTCAGTACCTACCAGGCATCAAACTCAGGACCTTCCACTTACTAGGCGGGCAGTTAAGCCGCTGAGCTCTCTCCCCAGCCCTGATTATTTTTTTCATGTAAGTAGATTCACACATCAGGTAATGGCCTTTTGGCTGGTTGACTCATTTCTGCCTCAAAAACACTTCACCCTTTTGCTGCTCAGTGCCCTCATGGACGGACCCTCCACATCACCCTGACCACGTCACTGTCCTTCATGTGACCATGGTTGGTTCCCTGTTTGTTTCTTTTGGACGATTCCTCATGTGAGCCTTCAGGCAGGAGCTTTGCTTGTCCTGGGCCTTGTCTGTCCCCTGCACCTGGAAGACACCTATTGCCCAATGGGTGTGTAGAAGCTTCTTGGATCCACCCTGATTTCTAGTCCTAGTTCCTTATTCTTGGCCACTGCTCCATCCAGAAACTGGTAAATCCAAGGACCCCTTCCTGGTAGGACTCTAAGTTAATTACTGATGAATGTATGTTTCCCATCTGTGAAGGGTTAAGGAGGGACTGACTCGAATCTTGGTCTTTATTGCAAATGAACCCAGAGGACCCTGACCACCAGGGGGTGTGTCAGAATGCAATGGTTTCCCTTTCCCACTAGAGGGCAGGCATTCCTCCCGGGTGACTTCAGGCGCAGGAGGTGGGAGAAGAATGTTTCCACCCACTGGCATCCAGGAACACACATCAAGGGTCCTTACAGCCCCAGGCCTTCTCACAGTAGTAGACTGACAAGCCCTGCAGGGGTTGGGCCTCCATTCACGGGGTCAGAGAATTCCCAAGCAGGGACTGGTCAGGGCCAGCCCCTGCTTCTGCTGGGATTTCCCATTTCCTGGAAAAAGCATGAGCTCATGCTCCCTGTCTTAACAGAGGCTAGGAGGATGCAGCCTGTAGAGGGCCCCGAGACCTCTATTTCTGAGTTCAGAGTTCTAGTCAGCATGCGAGCCAGGTGCCCTCTCTGAGGTGCCATCTTGGCTGTTGTTCCTTCTCACGGTGCAGCCTTTGTGTGGCTGGAGGCCTTGCTTCCCTGTGCCTGCCTAGGGAAGGCACCATGTCTCCTGCACCCTGTGGCAGAGCTGAGCTGAGATCGCCCAGGGCTGGGAATGTTCTCAGAGCCCTCGCACTCCCACCAGCCTCATGCATTTCATCTTCAAGCCCCTGGGCCCTTGTCTTCTCCCCTTCCCAGAAGCCTGACAGCTCCTTCAGTTCCCAGCAAGAGACCCAGGATGGCAGTGGGAGGATTCAGAAGATGCAGTGAGCAGCTCCAAGCACTTGCCCCAACCGTGTCCCAGTCCTCTGCCCCAGCCATGTCTAAGGCTTGTCAGACCAGATCCTGTTGTCCTTAGGTTTCAGTCTGGGGCTTGTGCATGCATGCATGCGTGTATGTGTGTGTGTGTGTGGGAGTCACCCAAGGCCAACAATCAAATCTGCCCAATGGGATGGGGCTCCCTCATCTCCCCAAAGGATCTTCGCTTTCCACTTCAGGAAGCCAAGCTGGTGGGGGCTCCTAGATGCTGCCCTGCACTAAATACCTGGGTGTGAGCTGAGTGTGGTGGAGCTTCCCAGCTGTTCCCGTTTCTGGTGTAGCCCACTTCACCAGCTGTGTGTGCACACGGAGGCTGGCCCGCACCCATGGGTGGTTTCTCATCTAGGCACCCAACCCTGCCCTGGAGCCCTGGAGCAGAGGGCTTCCCCATACAGAGATTCCTCATCACCTCCCATGGTGAGAACACGACAGTGGAGTGAAAGGAAGGCTGCGGGGACAGATGAGAGCAGCCAGGGTCTCTGGCTTTTCCAGGGCTGCTCTTGGCCAGACCCTCGTGGGATAGACACTGTGCAGGAATAAATAAGCAGGGCCGGGGAGATGGCTCAGTAGAATAGGCACTTGCCTGGTAAGCGCAAGGGCCTGAGTTCAATCCCCGGTTCCACAAAAAGAATAAATAAGCAACGGACACAGTTTCCTCAAGTGACATATCTCAATATAATCTCTAAAATTCTATGAATTGAACAGATAAAATACCTCTGGGCTATTTTGTTACAAAATATTTGCCATTTGGGTTAATTGCTGGGTGCAGCCACCCTGCCTTTCCCTAGAGAGGCGTCTCTCCAGCAGGGTGAAGGGTGCACGCAAGGAGGGGTGCAGTGAGAAGAGAGGTCCCCCCAAACTCAGGGACAGACAGACAGATGGTCACCAGGGAAGCCTATTGGCTACAAGAGCAATCCTGGCAGGCTCTGGTACACAGGTGGCAGGGGAGGGGAAGGCCCAGGGCCCAAGTGTGTGGAGGAGGAAGATACCTTTGAGACAGACAGGTGGACAGAGAGTTTCCAGGACAAGTGGCGGACGGCCCGCCTCAGGCCTGGCAGCGGGACTCGCCCGGAAGGGGTAGGGAGCTAGCGTCATCTCCCACTCTCGATGCTGGACTTGGGCCAAATGGATAAAATGGGAGAGGAGCCCAGGTCCCCCAAAGTAAGGCCTAGAGGGTGGGATGAAGTGGGGCTGTCTCAGGGTGACCGCAGCTCAGTCAGCACAGCACGGCCCTTAGTCTTGGGAGGGCAGGAGGGCCCTTGAGCATTTCTGCTGGGCCCTCTGGGAGGCCCTGGCTGCTCCCACGGGGAGGCCAGAGGACAACCCTAGTCTCTGGGGAGGAGACAGAGAAGGGTCCCAGCCTATCCTGCTGGCCAGTCAACGGGGAGGCCTCTGCAGGTGGGAACTCTAGCTTGCCCATCAGCGAGGGGGGCAAGCCTCACCTCCTGTCCTGGCCCTTCCTGGGTTGGTGTGATCAACCCTGGGCTAGTCTCTTCCTGTGCAGGAGGCCCCTGCTTCCCATGGGACCCAGCAAGCAGGATGAACTTCTGACCTGGGCAAGGGGCCAGGTGCCTGCACATCAAGTCAGCCCTGAGACCATGGTTGCTGCCACTAGGGAAGCTGGGCTTTGGCCAAGCAAGCTGGGGGCGGGCAGGCATTGCTGTGCCTGCCCACGGGAAGTGGACACTTTGCTCACATAGGGAGCAGGATCAAGGCCCTGGCAGTGGGTATGAAGCTGTCTGTGCTGTCCCTTTTTTAGCAGCCTGGGCGCCAAGGACGCCCACCCCATCAGTACCTTTAGCTGCACTCGCCACTCACGTTCTTTCCTACCTCACACGTTGCTTCTTGTTCACAGTTTGGGCTCTGTTTCAGCCCCTCACTCCCACCCCTTCTGCTCTGTCACCCCTGGAGACCCTGACATCTCCCACCCTGGCTCAGGGTCTGGAATGTGGGCCCCTCTGTTGGCTGTCTCTCTCCTGCAGGCTCCTGTCCAAGCGTCTCTGTTCAGCATGGTCCCTGGAGGGCCTCAGACAGCTGGGATGAGCTGCACAAATGGACTGATGCGGCAGTCCCGAGGGACACAGCAAATGGGTCCCAAGTTATCAAAACCGGGCTGACAAAGCCAGAGCCAGAAATAATCTGTGTGACCTCATGGTGACGTCTGGGTGCTCAGACACGTACACAGGAAACCAGGTCACCCGGCCCCACTGAGGGTGGAGATTATCCTTGCCTCTTCCCTGGCCCAGGCTTCGGTGGCATAGGGCACGTGGTAGGGCTGGAGAAGCCAGTATCTATCACATCTCCCTGGGGGGTTTCTAAATGGGCTCTGAGAGGGAGGGCTGTAATGAGGGACAGCTGTAGTTGCAGGCACAGGACCACAGTGTGGCCGCTTGCAGCACGTGGTTTCTGCTGTCTGTCCTCGAGCTGGGGCTTTGTGGACACCTAAGGCCGGTTCTCTGCCGCTGTTCATCCTGGGTGGCCAGCAGCCCTGCTTGGCTCTCTTTTGTGACATCAAGGGACTCAGCCAGTCACGCCAGAGGCGTTCTGTGCCTTCACAGAGGACTGCTAAAGGCTGAGACTACTGGGAGACTTGAGTTCCCAGGGGCCTCACTGCTCCTGATCCAAGTTCTTCCAGGAGGCCACTGAGTCATGCAAGAGGCTCCAGGACTCTGAGCCCAGGAGAACCTCTACCAGAGCCCCCACTGGGTGGATCCCCTTGATTCTGTGAAAACCGTGGAAGAGACTAGCTTGGCTCTGGTGCGTGTTTACGTGCCAGTGCCTTGTGCCCTTGGCTTTGCCTGGGTCTTACTGGGGGCTAGGGAGCTACTAAATGAGCAGAGATAGGACCTCATAATTTCACGACCCCACTGGTAGAGAGAGCCGAGTGCTCTTCTTGCCTCTTCCTTCTCTCAGAGCTTTCCTGAAGCTGGGGCAGCTCTTGAGAAGGCTCTGAAGAGAGGCCCAAGACAGCCAAAGTCCTTAAGGACCCAGCAGCAGCTTCCTGAGACTGCTGGGCCAGGGGATGGGGCACAGAACCAGTTCCTCCCTTGGCCTCCTGCCAGCTGGACCCCCAGGGAGCCGGGGCTACCCTCCTCCTCAGCCCTGCCACAGGTGCACCTGGCTGTGGCCGCCAGCCACTCTGTCCTGGGCATGTTGCTACTGCCAGTCACCCGGGCCTCGTGCTCCTGAGCAGAGGCTTGGCCAACAATAGGCTTCAAGCCTGCAAGTTACTCAGTCCCTCAGTTTGGAGTTTCCTTGCTCCATGGTCCAACTGGGGAGAGTGGAGATGTCACCTTGCCTGGCTGTGCATGGCCCTGGGAGAGGGAGGCAGCGTCTCCAGG
This sequence comes from Ctenomys sociabilis, assembly GCA_004027165.1. Lineage (NCBI taxonomy): Eukaryota > Metazoa > Chordata > Mammalia > Rodentia > Ctenomyidae > Ctenomys > Ctenomys sociabilis. The sequence goes on along the minus strand of PVKA01040443.1, from coordinate 12,147 downwards.
TTTGGGGGTGCTTGCTGAGTAAGGGCAGGATGGCTGGATCAAGCATGTCCACATGCCAGGGATCAGGGTTCTCTTTCCAAACAGTGACTGGTGAGCAGGAATGCCAGGACACGGGGTGCAGCTGAGGGGCAGCTGAGGCCCCCTCTGTGGCCAGCCTTCCAGGGGCAACAGCCTGCTGGGGGCAGAACTACACCAGGCTCCTGGAGCCACTGGAGTAGCGTCTCCGGTGCAGCAGGGAGCCAGGTGGGCAGAACTGGTGAGGGTGGTTGTAAGGGGGTGGGGGTGGAGGCAGCGGAGGCTGGTGGATGACCTTGACGGGGGATCCCCGGCCTCCCAGAGGTGTGGAGCCGCAGGAATCAGAGGAGGATGAGGTGTAGCAGGAGAGAGCCTGGCTGAGCAGGGGCTCCATGCGTGCCAAGCAGGGCTTGTCCAGGACAATGACCTTGACAGTCTGCTGGCACTGTATCAGGGTGCCTGGGGGTGCGGGCGGCAGTGGTGGCAGCAGCAGGGGCTGCTCTCGCAAAGGGGGCTGCTCTCGCAAAGGGCTAGGCCGTGGGTCTGGTGGTGGCGCTGGCGCTCCCCTCTCGGCTCCCAGCCTGGAGTTGTGCTGGGACGTGCGAAGCCTGTTGTGAATTGACACCTAGTTTAGAAACAGCCAAAGAAGCGTGACATGTTACGAGACTAGGTCCCAGGGCTGGGACAGGCTGCTCCGAGCCTCCCTCTGCCTCCCTCCCTTGCTCCCGTCTTTGCAGCCTCTGCTCCACTCTCTGCCCCAGAGGAAAGCTGGCTGTGACCCTGGCTTTTCTGACCAGGGAGAGCAGAGCTCAGAGCCTGATGGTGGGTTATCTGTGTCTGTCATCAGAAAGACGTGCTCTGCCGACCTCTCTTTCTGACTTCAGGAACTGCCCTCTTCCCTGTCTGCCTCTCAACCCATGAAGCATGAGAAGCTCGCAATCCCTGTGGGTCCTCCCTGCTTCCCAGGGCTGTGCTGAGCCAAAGAGGGACAAAGCCAAGCATTTCTGACCCTTCCCAGACCCCTTCTCCTGCCTGCTTCTTTAAAGAATGAACCTCATCATACTGATATCAGATAAGGTGCCCAAACCCCAGAGTGCCAGAGACCACTGATGGGGCACTCTGGGCCTGCTCTGACCTCCATACACCATGTGTCCACGGCCCTACATTTAAGCCAACCGGGACATCTGAGGGCAGAGTTGAGTGCCCGCCTTCCTTTCAGCCTGAGCTGGGCTCTGGTTAGGGCCACCTGGCAGCGGGAGGTGGGGAGAGTCAAAGAGATTGTGATCTTTATCCCTGGGGTACGGGAGGAGGTGTCCTAGGGCCCTTGGGACCCTCTCCCACACAGACCTGGCGTGAAATCTCCTGGCTTTGTCTTGCTAGCAATGGGAGGTGAAGGAACTGAGCATAGGGATATTAGAGCATTATAGAAAGACAAGGATGTAATTCCTCACCCTGTCTCTACCCCCAAGTACCCAAGTAGGAGCTGGGACACCCTACAAACCCTGCAGACACCTGGACCCTGTGGGGAGGCTGAGGCCTTGCTCTGAGGGTGCTTCCTGATGGGTTGCTGTCTGGCCTGGGCTCTACCACCTACAGCCCACTGCTCAGAGCGCAGAAGGGACATCAAGGCTGCAAGGAAGAGACCTTATCCCAGGCCCAGCCTCATGTCATCGGGGATTCAGCACTTCCTGGCCCTGCTTGCTGGACAAGGGAGCTCTCCCAGGTCTGACCACTCCTAGACACCGGTGTGCCCTGGAAAGGCCCCGAGCGCTTCCTTTGCTCCACCATGGTAGTCTGCATGTTGCAGGCTTAAGCATCCTCAGGCTGAGTAGCGTTTTTTCCAGCCTCAAGATCCCCTACATGAGTGAAGACCCTTGCTGTCCTGCTGAGACACACAGCAGACAGAGAGCAGACAGAGGGTACAGTTGAAGGCCTCTTCATCTTGGGGACCTCTGGGATTCTCATCCTGAAGAAGGCCTCTGCCATTACCACCGCCAAAGGGGATGCATACATTCCCAGCTGTTCAGGGAGAGAAACACAGCCCGAGGCCACAGACCAGGCTGAGGGTGCTCTGCCTCCCTTCACTGCCTCCCCACCTCAGGCAAATGCCTGGCCACCCAGTCCAGACCAGGGGCTGATTTCTACTTGGCTGATGCTTGAATGTGACCTTCAGCCTCTGGCCTCAGCCCAGGCTTCCTCTCCCACTCCAACATGTGGGCTCTACTGCCACTGTGGGTGCCCCCAGCCCCAACCCCAGCCTGGGTCCTTTATCTTTAATGATCAGTAAGTGGAAAGCAGGATGTGACAGCAAAATGTGTTTGCACTGTAACCCTCTTCTCACTCCCTGTGCAGGAAAGAGGGAGGGAGGGAAGGAGGGGAGAGAGAGAGAGAGAGAACAGAGGGTGAAAGATGAGTAGCAGGTCAGAACAGCTCAGAGAAAATGGACAAGCGCCTGCCAGAGGGGTCGGCCAGGCAATGATGGAGAGGGCAGAGGACGAGAGCTTGAGGTCCAGCGGAGAGGCTATGGGGCGGCAAGGCTGTCCTCTGTGCAGGGGAGCGGGGCTGGCAGGGCCCTGGAGCTAGCTGAGGGGAGGAAGCCTTGCAGATAGCCACATGGCCCCTAAGGACAGGGACAGGTGGAGGGAAGACAGACTCAGATCTCCAGTCCCCATGGTTCCTGCTGCGCAGCTGGGGTCAGGGCAGGGGCAGGACTGGCAACGGGGCGTGTCTATCTGCAAGGCTGAGATGGGCAGCTGTGGGAAGATGCGAGAGGAGGGTGGGGATGTAATACCCACCCGGGGGCTGGCCAGCTGCCGGGCGGAAGCTCCTCCGAGTAGGGGTGCCTGCTCCGGACACTCGTGTGTGGGGGTGGGGGCCGTGGGGGTGGGGAGGAAGCTGAGCTGCTAGGGCGTCCTGCAGTGGCCAGAACTCAGCCGCCTGGTGAGAGGGGCCCCTTCCTCACATCTATGGGGCCTCCAGCGGGAAGTGGGACTGGGAAAGGATTGTCTGCGTGAGCAACTGGTGTCCTGGTGGAAAAGATGCGGGCCGGGTGGGGGGCAGTGTGGGGGCCGCAGCGCAGCTGGACTTGCTGGGACAGCTGCATGCTGCCCCTCCGGAAGGACCTTGGGGCCGGCAGGGACCCACATGTTCCCTCCCAGCATCCTTTCCTTCCAGGACATTCCTAGCCCTGCTCAGCTGCCTTCCTGTGTCCAGGCCCCTACTACAGCCAGTTTCACAGGGGACCAGCTGGTTCAGAGAGAAACCCCTTCTGTGACCTCATTCAGCACTCCAGGTTACAAAAGGTTTCCACCTGGGGATTTGAGAGTGATTCTCCAGGGGAGCCCAGACTCCCTCACACGGTGGCCAAGCAGAACTTTGTCGGAGAGGGGCATGGGGTACAGGAGGATCGCTGTAAGGTGTGGTGGCGGGCTCCCTCTGGGGGGCTGGGCTGGGAGTGGGCGGAAGGTGCTGGCAGATTAACTAGTCTCTGGAAGAGTGGTGTTACTCGTGCTAACAGTAATTTTTAATTGTATCTCTTGAAATGGGTAAAATGGTGAGTCGGGCTGGGGAGGCACTGATTAATACCTGAGAAGAGAAACAACAGAGAAGGTGAGAAGAAGGACAGGGGGCACAAAGACACTCGCCTGGATGCGCCAGGCCTCTACTTACCTCCCCGGGGCTGTCCGTGGGCTTCTCCCCCAGCGCAGCGTCCCTCTTGGCTTTGAAGGTAAACAGCACAGCACTCATTCTCTACCAGTCCCGACTGGGCCGGGCCCACCCTCCTCCTTCCCTCCTCCTCCTCCTCCCCGGGCACTTCTGCAGTGTAGCTGGGATGGGCAGCCTCACTGTGGGTGTCGCGTTTGCCTCCCCAAGGCGTAGCCCAGCTCCGCGGACGAGGAGCAGCGATCCCCGCCTGGCTGTGCTATCTTAGGTAAGGTGCTATGCCTCTTGGGGCCTCCATAGACTAGCAGGTCTCTGATGACACGCTTACTGATGTTGGCATTCTTTACTAAATCCCACAACACCTTCCCAAGATGGACTGGGGAATCCAGCTTAGGAGATGGGCGTGGACCTGCGCTGAAGGCACCTGTTGATCAGCTTCGGGGGTGTCCCTCCTCGGTGATTGGATGATGTCAGCCTGGCTCGGTACTCACCATAGTGCCTGTACATGGCAGAGCCCTGAAGACCTGTGACTACTGCTCAGGCACTCTGCCCACCCTGCAGGGACCCAAGGACAGCCTCTGGGCTCTAAGTCACCCCCTGGCCAGTGTTGATCCTCAGCAGGAGGCCTCTGATTTCCCACCCCCCTAGGAGGTGGGCAGGTTCCCTGGCTTTGCTCAGACCCCTGTTTTCCCAAGCACAAGAGGGCACCGTGGCATCTTTCAGGAATTAGAAACAGCTCGCTATAGAGGCAATTCATGGATAGATCCCTTGGTGACACCTTCCTGGTGTGACTGGAGCTTGCATTTCCTAAAGAGAGGCCAGCAGGGTTGTAGGCGAGAGATGAGAGGGAGTAAATCACCCAAAGGCTTGGCTCTGGGCCTAGGTAACTGTGAAAGCAAGCTGTGACCGCCACTCCCTGACCTTACAAAATCAAAGGGCTACTGAAGTCCGGTTAGGTGGTGAAGTGTGGATGCCAGTGACAGGTGACACCCATCTCCAGGGCAACATCACAGTGAGAATCTCCATGAAGCCAAAGAGCCCCACCGTGTGCCTGGAAGGTGGATCACATGTCCTAGTTGGCAGGACCAGTTCCTGAGCTGACATCAGGGCCAGGAAAGAGGGTCTGGGGCCACAAGGAGCCCTCTGGAGCTCCTCAGCTGAAACTGGCATCTTGCTGTGACCTGTGGCACTCAGCACAGGGCAGCCAGGACACACTCTCAGCACCATTTGCTGACTGAAGCTAAGCAACTGAGTGAGTCAGCAGTTCTGGGTGGACTACTGGTATTGTGTTGGAATAGAGTTTAATTTTCCCACAACTGCTCCTTCTGTTTTTGGGAGGGTGCTGGTGGAAGAGGGATGGTGGCATCGTCTTCTGTGCCCTCTATGGGGGGGCAGGCAAGGTTGGGGTAGCAGATAGAAAGCAGGGGGTATCAGAGGGCTGGGAGAATGAGGCTAGGGACTGTGGCCAAGGGGACATCAAACCTGCAGCCAGCTATTTGACTCGGCTTGAACGAACAATTCAATTTGAATAAACCATTTGAGAAATTGTCTCGGGAGGCTTGACTTCTGGGTATTCGACCTGAACCTGGGGTTTGTGAGGGAAAGGACTGAGCTCTATGGGGCCCACAAGGGGTGCCCAGACCCTGCTGACCACCCTTCTTTCCTACCCTGTTCCTCTTGTCTTGGCTAAATACAGGACTCTTGGCCTGATTCCTTGAGGGTGGAATGTCCACATCGCATGGACTCCAGAGCTCTGGCGCCAAGTGCATTTCTCTTGCACTTCCCTTCTCATCTGATCTCTAAAGCCCATGGGAACAAAGAGGGCTAAGAGCTGGGAAGTGGAAAGAAATGACCAGAGCAGTGGGCTCATCTCCCACCCAAGTCCCTCAGAAGCCAGGCTCAGGTCACCAGCGGCCTTTTAGGGGCTGGTGCCTATGTCAGAGCTGACACTCACCTGTGGGCGATCCTTGCTTTGACTGTGGTTCCACCTGGGCTCCCCCGGACTTGAAGGAGAGCATCTTTGTCCCCTGCTGCTTCTCCAGCTCCCCTATGGAAGGGGGAGGCCATGAGCGCATGGAACCTTGACCTCCACTGTGCATGTGAACAGGGAAAGGAAGGGAGCAGGACAAGGAAGAGGCGGAGAGGGAGCCCTACCACATGCAGCAAGGCAGGGGCCTCGGGGCCTGGAATGGCACTTCATGGCCCGTTGAGCCTGCTCTGGGAACTGCAGGACCTCCATCCATACCTGGAGGTGACTGGACCTGACTGAATGTCCAAGACCAGTGGAAAAACCTAGCATGAGGGAGCAAAGTTACCTAACCAGTCTGTGCTTCACTGGAGGAGATGCCCTCCCCACTGCAAGGTGGCCACTAGGAAGAGTGGCCGAGGAAATACAAAGAGAGCGCACAGGACCAGGCCTGGCCTCGGCAAGCACTCAGACAGTGACACATAGGGCGCTTGGTGGCTGGGGATGTGGCTCAGTGGTGGCACACTCGCCCAGCAGGCATGAGGGTCCTGGGTCTGTCTCCAGCACTGTGAAAGAAGACGAGGGCTTGGCATGTAGGTCTCTCCTCAGTTAGCGGCCTCTCGTCCCCCATGTGCCTCCTGCAAGAGTGAGTGGCCATACTTGCTGAGATCCCCTTGTACCCTGGCTCTGTCCAGCTTGAAGGCCCAAGTGGTCAGGACACCGCCTCTCCCTGAATTAGGAAAGTGTTCCTCCTCGCTCTCCCAGTACCATAGAAAACTACCAGTCACCACCCTTGGGGATCTGACAGTCAGTGCTAGCCATCTGACAGCCTTCACTAAATCATTCCTCTAGCTGCTGTGTTCCAGGAGACATAACTCAAGTTCCTTTCATGAAGGCCACTCTCCTACATTCTGTTTGCTGTCTCTCTGGGTGTCCAGCATCCAGGAACACTTCGCCACAAGCCCCCGTACCAGAATCAGAAGCAACCGTCCTGATCGCAGGCCTCCTGGTATTCATCCATGCTGCCTTTATTGAACCAAGACTCGGAGTGAAAAGAGTACAGACTGCGGAGTCACATGTGCGGATGCCAGCTGCTCCCAATGGGCCCTCTGGGCTTTGGATACATTTGCATCCTAATTATATATAAAGAGTCAAAGAGGACCTAGGTGCAGCATTTGCTGTCACTGGGAGAACTCACTGCACCTCAGTTTCTTTATTTATAAGATAAAGAGAATAATATGAACTCATGGGCGGTTGTGAGAATTAAATGATGCATTTGGCCATCAGCCCAGTGCCTGGCATGTAGTTAAGTAATCTACAGTCACTGCTATTGGCTTTGTTTTCTCTCTCACGTTCTGACTCCTTCTCCTGCCTGCTTCTTGGCCGGTTCTTCACCCCACCAGCCGTTCCTTCTCTTTCTATTTGAAAACTGAGAGCCAACTTTTAGCCTTGCCCCTATTATGGTTTATAGCTGGTGACCCCGCCTCCAAAGTCTCATATAACCATAGGTAGGGCTTTTGGGAAGTGACTTGGGCTGGGGATGTGGTTTAGGGGTACAGCTCTTGCACAAGGCCCTGGGTTGGATCCCTGGCACAAGAGAGAAGAGAGTGGAAGGGAGGAAGAGAGAGAGAGAGAGAGAGAGAGAGAGGGAGAGAGAGAGAGAGAGAGAGAGAGAGAGAGAGACAGAGACAGAGAGAGACAGGCAACTGGATTAGTTCAAGGGGGTTTAGAGCTAGGTGTAATGCTGAGAGGTGAATCCTGGTTGGAGGATCAACCCTTGCTGCTTCCAGCTCACCATGATACGAGCTGTTTTTCCTTTGCCATACCCCTCTGCCATGTCACCCTGCCTTAGAACCAGCTGACTATGGTCTAAAACCTCTACAAACTGTGAACCAAAATAAACTTTTGAGTCTCTAACTTGTAGATGGCAGGTATTTTGCCTCAGCAACAAGAAGTAACTAAATAACCTGTTTTTTTGTTTTTTTTTTTTTTTTCTTTTTCTTCTTCTATGTCCAGCAGGAGAGAATGTTCCACTCTTGCCATAGCAGGTTCTGGCAAAATCTGCTCCTCCCGTTACTTTGGGAAGGGATTTATGGTCTGCCTCAGGGCTGGGGGAAGAAAAGTGCTTCCTGCACCAATGCCGGGGTCAGGAGACTGCAATGGCTTCCCAGGATGGTGTGGAGTCACCTGCTACATTCTGACAGCAAGGAGGAGAAGCCTTGAGAATGTTCTAGAACAATAGTCAAGGTGCCTCTCTGGGTATCTAGTCTGGCCCTTGAACAGTGTCTGTGTATGACACTGCTCCCCTGGGTGAGCCAACCCTGAATGTCTCCCTGCTAAGCTGTCACCTGAGTCCTATCTGGTAAGCTGTTTTACCTTGATTTTGATAGTTTTCTTAGGAAATGAAAGCAACCAGAAGTATTATATGTGCTTGGATTACAGGGGGGTAAAGGCTACAAGAAACGGTTTGGGTCTAGACATACCCCAAAGCCTCATGAATCATAGGGGCAGACTCTAGGGTTTCTGATTGATTCACGGTCCAACGCCGGGATTATGGGTGTGAGCGCAACACCCACTCTGGGGTACTCTACACAATATGAGGGGCAGAAAGAGCCTTTTCTCCCTCTCCTCCCTTTTTGCTCTTGTTGTTTTTTGCTGTTTTCTGCCACCATGGACTATTGCCCTTCTGTCATGCCATCCTGCCTTGGAGCCAGACTCCATAAACCACGAGTTCAATAAACCTTCTCCTCTTTAATTGGCTGTTGGGGATTTGGTCTCAGCAATGACAGAAAAGTAACTAAGACAGAGGGAGGGGAATGTCCTTGAGCTCATGGACTTCTTGGGTTTACAGCTGCCCGGGTACTGGTTGAACATGTCAGAAGAGCCCCACGAGCACACCTTGTGCCTGATGGGATGTGCATACATAATGCCTGCCCTAGTACACCTAATCTGATGGCAGAGAAATATCCATGTCACCCGTGATGGTATGGGGACACTGGGAGGAGCAGCTGGGGAAGGGAGGAGGGTCCAAGCAGGCAGGGGAGGTATGGACGATGGTGCCGAAGTCAAAGTTGCCTGTGTCCAAGCTGCCCCCCGACCATGGACTCAGAGAGCCCGGCCCGGCATCCTTACACTCTATCCGGATCTGCTCCAGCTCTGTCACCTCAGCAATGGACTCCTTCAAGTCTTCCACGAACTTCTGCATCTCGTCCGAGCCCAGGGCACAGAAGTGCAGCACCTGCTTCCTCTCAGAGCCGGACAGGGGGGTCACCAGGGTGATGCCATGGGAGTAATCTGGAAACCAGCCCCCGGGGCCCAGACTGGCTTTGAGTAGCAGTGGGTGGGACAGCATCTGGGTGGCCTGCCCCGCTCCCAGACTCGGCTCAGCCTCCCCACGGCCCCTCTGCTTAGGACTTACACTCATTCTCGAAGAGGTGGAACTGCATGCCCAGCAGGCCGACCGACTTGCAGAAGGTATAGGTGGAGGTGCTCTTCTTCTTTGGACACAGTTTGAGGATCTACTCAAAGTGGACACAAACGGGCACACGTGTGTGTGGATGTTTTCATGATCACCCGGGACATGTGAACTCACTGGTCAGTGCACAAAGGTAAGCACAAACATGTATGTGCACGCACTTATGGGCACGTGCATGTGGGGCTCAAAGCCCACTGGGGCAAGCCCCTCTGCACTGAGAAGCCAGGCCCCACCTCCTGCCCTGGCTTTCCAGCTATACCAGATCTGGCCTCTCCTTTACATGAGTGCCACTCTGTCCTCCTTCCTATGTCACCTTATCTAAAAAACCACAAATCCAGATAGCTCAGGGGATTAAAGTGCCTGCTTAGGCAGATGCAGGGCCCATGTTTCAATTTCCAGTGTGCTGTGCCAGCCCCGCCCCCAGGGCATGCTGAGATGGAGATTAAGACTGAGATGGAGATTAAGACCTCAGTCAGTGGTGGCATTAGCCTGTAATCCCAGCACTTGGGAGGCTGAAAACAGAAGGATCACTACCATTCCAATCTGTGTAGTGAGACCCTGTAGACCCTACATTAAATACATAAATACAAACAAAAAAGCACAAATCAAAAGCAAACCAAGGGGCTGGGGAGATGGCTCAGTGGAATAAGTGCTTCCCTGGCAAGCACAAGGGCCTGAGTTCAATCCCCGGTTCTGCCAAAAAAACATAACAAAACAAAACAAAACAAAACAAAGCAAAAAACCAAGCAAACCATGTCACTCTGTCCTATCACCCTGGTTTACTGTCTTCATCGTCACTTCCCCCATCTGATATGGTCCTATCCACTTGTTTCCTTTATTACTGTTTGTCCTCTATTCTCTCTGAAAATCAGCATTTCATGAGCCAGTTGCTCAGTGCAAAAGCACTTCATTCAGCCCTGCCTGAGAGTTGCACTCTAGACCTAGGGGAAAGTGCGGGTACCAAGCCCTACCCTCAAAGTGCTCATGCAGCGGTGTGGAAGGACAGTGACTCACTCAGTCAGTGGAGCACAACAGTAAAAGAGAAAGTAAGAAAGGAGTAAATAAGGTCATTCCAGACACTGGCAAGTATTCTGAAGCCAAAGAAATAGACTTAGGAGCAGCAGGTGTCTGGCAGGCTGCCTGGCCTTGTGAGCAGGAGGGCTTTCTTGGGAGGCAGCAATGGGATCAAGGCTTTCTGAAACAGAGAAGTGGCCATGCCAAAGGAGTTGCCAGAAAAAGGACCAAACATGGCAGGCAGTTCCTGGGACCAGAGTGCTCCGAGACTGTGGAAGGAAAGACATCGGGGGACCCGGGCATCCAAGGGAAAGCCTGCACTTCTTTATGCACAGGAGTCCGTGTGCTCCCGAGAAGGGCTGTATCCTTGCTCTGTGGGAGGAGGATCTTAGTGGCTGAGGTCAGCCTGGTGCTGGGGGCCAGCCCAGAAGGTGGTTAGGGAGGTAGAGAGAGAGAGGTTGGGCCAGGGTATTCTAGGGTTGGTGGTATCCTTGTGGCTCATTCATTGACAGAGGATGGGGCAGTACTAGGTGGAAACAAATCTTGTTCACCCATTTCCCAGTCCTTACACCAATGCCTGGCACATAGCTAAGGCACATAGTTGAGACAGACTGAAAATTTGTTGAATGAATATCCATGTTCAAAGAGCAAAGAAGGCAACCTACAGATGGACACACACACACACACACACACACACACACACTCGCTCAAGTCTCTTTTACCCTTACCCAGGGATTGCCAAGCTCTACGAAGGCCCATGAACCCTTCCAAGAGTGGGGATGCCCCTAGCCCAAATTTCCTGTAACTCAGAGATGCAGATGGTCAAGGGTCTACTTCATTTCCATCAGGAAGTTTAACCATGAACAAATCATTTACGATCTCTGTGCCGCATGACTTAGCAGGAATCAGCTGAACTACCTCACACCCATGATGGACAGGTGCATTGGAAAAAGTGACCTAGTCACTGTGCAGACAGCAATGCCTCCAGAAGCTCCAAGCCCCCCTTAGGCCTCTTTAAGGTTTGTGCGCAGCAGCCCCAAGCCCCGCCCCTTGGTTCCCAAGTGGGAGTGGCCTCATAGCATCAGAGGACCTGGCCATCCCAAGCCTGCCCTGGCAGTCCCTGGCCACACCAGCTCACCACCAGTAGGTCGTTGAAGAGGAACACCTCCCTCTGATGTGCAGCCTGCTTCTGCAGCTTGTTCACATCTGTCACCTCGAAGAGCCGGCTGCAGCAGACCAGGCGACGGTGTGGCACCGACAGTACCTAGAACCCAGGAAAGGAGCTCAGAGACCTCCAGGCTGCATCCCTTCCCCAGGGCACAATTTTCCAGAGGAGGACACCATACGGAGACCCAGGAAAAAGAGTGGGGCCCTGCTCCTATAACAGGACCAGCACAAGTTCACAAACCTCCTTTCTCCTCATCTGGGGCTCATTACCTTTCATCATGCTTCTGGGCAAACAGTGCCAGAAGAGAGGTGGTTATGCTGGAGTGAATGAAGACATTAAGGGCTGGGAAAAGGAAATTCCCAGAAAGCTTTCAGGTTGTTCAAACCCAGACACTGTAAGCCTCGGTCCTCTATGACCTTGAGGCCACTCCCAGGTTGCAGGTGACAGTCTGCACGTGTGACACTTCAGCCACTTTCTTTACAAATGCAGGTATGCAACCATCAGGGGAATTCATGGACAGCCACACTGCTGCAATACCTCAGTGCATAAGAAAAACAACTGGGCGCCAGGGAGATGGCTCAGTGGAATAAGTGCTTCCCTGGCAAGCACAAGGGCCTGAGTTCAATCCCTGGTTCTGAAAAAAAAAAAAAAAAAAGTAGTAGTATAGGACTGTTAGAAACAATATTTTAGAGCCGGGCGTGGTGGCACAGGCCTGTAATCCCAGCACTCGGGAGGCTGAGGCAGGAGGATTGTTGTGAGTTCGAGACCAGCCTGAGCTACAAAGTGAGCTTAAGGCCAGCCTGAACTGCATAGTGAGACCCTGTCTCAAAAAGACAAAAAAAAAAA
>PVKA01040442.1:0-18758 GCA_004027165.1 Ctenomys sociabilis | reverse complement strand
AAAGGCATCCACAGCCACAAAAAAGACAAAGATAAGAACATTGCCCACTTTCCACCGTCCCAAGACACTGCAGCCCCAGAGGCAGCCCAAGTACCCTCGGAAGAGCGCCCCCAGGAGAAACAAGCTTGCCCACTGTGCCATCATCAAGATCCCCCTGACCACAGAGTCAGCCATGAAAAAGATCGAGGACAACAACACACCCTTGTTCACTGTGGATGTCAAAGCCAATAAGCACCAAATCAAACAAGCTGTAAAGAAGCTCTATGACATCGATGTGGCCAAAGTCAATGCCTTTATCAGGCCTTATGGAGAGAAGAAGGCATATGTTCGACTGGCTCCTGATTATGATGCATTGGATGTTGCCAACAAAATTGGGATCATCTAAACTACTGAATCTAGCTAAGTAATTCTAAATATATACTTTTTCTTCTCAGTATTAAAAGAAAAAAAAACAAAGATTCAAACCAGGTGTGGTGGTACATGCCTATAGTTCCAGCCCTCTGGGAGGCTGAAGCAAAATATCTCAAGTTCAAACACAGTGTGGTCAACTTAAGAACTTAGCAAGACCATATCAAAATTGAAAGTAAAATGGGCTTTGGGAAGTAGTTCAGTGTAAAGGCTTTAGATTCAATTCCCAGAGGCCGGGAAGATGGCTCAGTAGAATAAGTGCTTTCCTGGCAAGCTCAAGGGCCTGAGTTCAATCCCCGGTTCTACCACCACCAACAACAAAAAAAACCCTGGGAAGATTCAATCCCCAGTACCCAAAATTTATTTATTTATTTATTTATTTTAATTTTATTGAACTACAAATGTCAATCAGACAGTTTCAAGACCCCTTAACAATACAGATTCGATAAATTAATACATTGTAAACTGTTTTCATAATGTTTTGGTATTGTACAAGGTGCACACATGATATTATATTTACAGATATTATTTTAGCAGATATCTCTTATCAGTGAATTAAGAGTGTAGCTGCTTACTTATCTTATTTTTTATACCTGAATTATATCAAAAATTCAATAATTATTTTCCTAGTGGATGACCGTAGTACTAGAAGCCGACATAATATCCTGTCCAACCACCATCAGTGCATCCAATACCCAAAATTAAAAAAAACCTCACTTGTATGTTGTCTCAAATAAGCCCATTTCATTTCATTTATTTATTTATTTATTTTGGTGGAACCAGGGATTGAACTCAGGCCCTTGCATTTGCCTGGGAAGCGCTTATTCTACTGAATCATCTCTCCCGGCCCCATGATATACAGACAATTTAAAAGTAAATTGATAGAGAAGGATACCCCATGTTACCAAAAGGAATTGAGGGTAGTCATATGAATTCCAGGCAAGAACAGACTTTGGATCAAGTTATCAAGAAAGATACCACATGGTAATATAGAGTCATTTCTCTGGGAAAACATGAATATACTTAACTTGTATGCGCCTAACAACAAAGTTCAAAATATATGAGTCAAAAACTGATAGAAGTACAAGGAGATACAGGATAATCCACTATTATAGCTGGAGACTTTAACAACTCTACATCAGAAAAGGGAAGAATCAGCAAAAGTAAAATAAACATAGACATATTGAAATCAGCAACGCCATCCATCAGCTACATATAATGGACACTTCTGGCTCCTACAACCACAGTAATTCTTCTCAAGCTCACATGGAAAATGCACCAAGGTAGATCACTTCAGGGGCATAAAATATAAACAAAATTGCCTGAACTTAAAGACACCCAGATGTCCTCTAGTATGGGACTGAGAAAGTAATGTAATATATCCAGACAATAGAATATTGTGTAGCACTAAAAATTTCAAAGTATGCAAAGATAGTGGGGGGTCTCAGGTGCAAATTACTGAATGAAAGAAGCCGATCTGAAAAGCCTCACATTCTGGAAAAGGCAAAATGTGGAAATAGTAAAACAAATCGGTGGTGGCCAGAGGTTAGAGGGAAAGGTATGACTAGGCAAAGCACAGAGGATTTTTAGGGCAGTGAAATTACTTTGTATGTTGATGTACTGGTTATGTACTTCTAACCCATAGAATTCATATGAAAAGACTCCTGCCCTATGGGCTTTGGGTGTCATGATGTGTTAGTGTCAAGTTATTGATTGGAACATATTGACCATGTTGGATCAGGATGTAGACAGCAAGGGGAAAGCTGTGTATATGTGGGGCAGTGGGTATATGGGGATTCTAGGACCATCTGCTAGATTTACTGTGGGCTTAAAATTATTCTTTAAACTTTTTTTTTTAATACTAAATCCAAATTGAAGCTATTTTAGAAATTCTTGGTTGGTTTTGTTAGGTTTTTTGGGGCCATTATTGACTCTGAAGACACAGAGAAGACAGCAGGGAGATAGGGGACTCTCTGGCCTGAGACAAAGAAAGCTAAGAATTTTAGGGACTTTTAGAGCTTGAGAGGCAGCTTTAGTTATGTGTAAGTAGCTGATTGGGTCTTCCCTATGTGTGGGAAAGGTATCCAGGACTGGGGTAGGGAAGAGATCATTAGGAAGATAAGCTGTTGTCTGCACTTCAGCTAGGTTAGATGACCACCATAGTAACTCAGCAATTTATACTGGGGCCAGAACCTATCAGGTTTCTTTGTTTTTGGCAGAACTGGGGATTGAACTCAGGCCTTTGCACTTGCCAGGGAAGTGCTAATTCCACTGAGCCATCTCTCCAGCCCAGAACCTATCAGGTTTAACATCAAGAATTCTAGATAATGTGACCCACTGAAAACGGTAAAGAAAAGGTCAATGTTATTTCCCCATTGGTAGAATAAGCAGTAACATTGAATCATCATTCCTGGCACAAAACTTTTAGCAAAGTAGGGCTGGGAGAAGTAGAAGCCAGATAGACAGATCAAGAACAGGAAAACAGAACTTGGCTGTGTTGGAGAATGTAAGAAGAGGCTGTGTCGGAGAAGCTAAGTAAACAAGAGTTGTTTGCTTCTGAGGTCAACTCATAGAGCACAAAACACTGCCTGTGTGGTCTAATTGTCACTGGATTTTATAACTAAATGTCATAGTAAGGTCAAACATTAAGGTAAAACTTTGAATCATATTGTGAATATGTCTTTGTTATCTCCGCTGTTTCCTAGAAAACTCAAGGTAGTAATGGCTTTGAACAGTCATGCATCTTACTTCAGTAAGGCCCCAAGTACCCTGAAAGGAGAGAATGAATATGTTGCAAAAACAGATGAATCAATAAAGAGGGACCAGGGAGATGGCTCAGTGGAATGAGTGCTTCCCTGGCAAGCACAAGGGCCTGAGTTCAATCCCCAGTTCTGAAAAAACAAAAAAATCAATAAAGAAAATGTAGTATTTACAACAATGAGGCATACTTGGCTATAAAGAAATACAAACTTGAGTCATTTATATGAAAATAAATATACATTGAAACTATAATGTTAAGCAAAATCAATCAAACATACAGGCTTAAATAACACCCGAGTCTCTTATGTAAGAAGCCCAAAATTTAAATAAAGAGCAAAATAGAAGGTAAATAATAGGGAGTATAGAGATAGAGATTTCTCAAATAGAAAGTGGATCAAGAGATGGGAGAGCCGGGTGTGGTGGCGCATGCCTGTAATCCCAGCACTCGGGAGGCTGAGGCAGGAAGATTGTTGAGTTTGAGACCAACCTGAGCTACAAAGTGAGCTTAAGGCCAGCCTGAACTGCATAGTGAGACCCTGTCTCAAAAAGACAAAAAAAAAAAAAAAAAAGAGATGGGAGAAGGGGGCAGGGAAGGGCAAGAAAGAAGTTAAAAGAGGAATTAATATGTGTTGTGTACGGCTACCATCTCCCCTCAAGCACTGTGCACTGCAAACATACATTAGTAGAAAGTAAACGGAAAGTTCTGGAGGGATGTAATTTCCATTCATATCTTGAAGAATGTTTGGTTTGACGCCACACTCAACATAAGAAAATAAGCCACCATGGATTACAGTAACAAAAACAAAAACCAGCAGTGTGTGGATCGCAAAGAAGTTTGGGTTATAAGCGCTGTTATGATTTGTGTCTAGGTGTGACCCCCCCCACAGCCTCATGCAATCATGGGGCAGCATCTGGAGTCTTAGATTGATTCATGGTCCACGGCTGGGATGATGAGTGTGAGTACCACACCCCCCGTGGGCCTGTATACCATGAATATACGGGAGGGAAAGAGCGGTGGCTCTTGCTGCCTCCCCCCCCCTTTTTTTTAAATATAGTACAGAGTTTTTAGGGTCTCGTTGCATAGACTGGACTCATAGTGATTCTCCTGTTTTCAGCCTCCCAAGAGCTGGGATTACAGGTGCGCGCCACGGTGCCCAGTCGCATTCGCTGTCTCAGCGCGCCCTGGGGGCGGGGCCGGCATGGCTTGTGGGGGGATCAAATCCCGGGGGCTGCCTAACTGCCTCTCTTTTTGAGCTCTTGTTGCTTCTACTGTTTTCCTCCACCACGAACTGGTGCCCTCTGCCATGCGCTGCCCTACCCTGGAGCCTGCTGAGTATGGACTAAAACCTCCATAAATCATAAGCTAAATAAACTTTTCCTTCCTTAATGTTGGGTGTCAGGTTTTTTGTCCCAGCAAGGAGAGAACAGTAACCGAGACAAACGGGTTTGGCACAAAATGTAGCATACATCTTGGCTCCTGATAAGGGAAAAGTGAAAACAAAAATTAGATCGTGACCAATTTGGGAGGTTAGAAAAAAAGCAACAAAAGTTCCAAAGGGAATGGTTTGAAGTTAGCAATAAGCATAAACTAGCGAAATACAAAATAACTGTTCAGTAGACAAGCTGTACGCCAGCAGGTCACTGCTTATTTGAAGTGGTCCATATCTGAGATGATTTTTTTTTTTTGTATGTCATAACAAGGTTTGAGGAAAGCACATCTCATGCGTAAGGCATCACGGTCATGAACCGAAGGAACATGAGACATGATTAATTTTTTAAAAGCCACAAATAATGTTAAGTATGGCAAACAATACACAGAAATAGAAAACATTTTTCAGTTTGAATAAACCTGCAGCAGATGAATGGGTTATTTTTCCTCAAAAGCTATTACTTCACTGGGAAGAAACAGAGACTTTTTATTAGACAACTAACCATTAAAAACACAGTGTCAGTAGTCGGGATTTTAAATTTGAATCATTGGGAAAGAATTCAAGTATCTTCTGTGTCATTTCTGGTCTTCTCAGCCTCGCCTGTGCCCGAGGCCTTGGGAAACTTGTTCCTCTTGATCGCGGGCTGCAGCGCTGTCCCGGCTCCAACACTGATCCTCTCTCCGTGACCCAGGCGGCAGCAGTGCCAGGCCACGTGTCTGCTCTCAGAGCTGCTGCTTCACGCTCTGCAGCTTCCCTGTCGGTCCTGACCCCCTAGATGCACAGAGCCTGGCCAGCTCCTACTCGCACACACACTGGGTGTGTAGCAAAGTTCACTGTAGGGAGCAGCTGAAGCTGGGAATTGGTCACATGGGTGGGGCAAGGCAAGGCTGGTGGAGAACAAGGAGTACCTGAGACAAGGGCCAGGGAGATAGGTCAGCAGCATGAGCACCTGCCTGGCAGGCGCAAGGTCTTGAGTCCGATCCCTAGTACAAAAAAAGGAAAAAAAAGTTCATGAGACAATCCCAGCCATTAGTTGCTAGGCAACCCTGTGTCTAGACTGATTTTGTCAAATGTGTAAATAAATGCACCTGTGTAGCTGGGCAGAGTTCCCGCCTTCCCGTCCTTCCACCTGACCTCAGCTTTCAGCTCTTATCTTTATTTCTTCATCCTCTCACTGTCCTTCTCTCCAGGAACATGGACAGCCAGAGTAGTAGTTCACATTCTCGGGGGCGAAGTTAACTTTAAGCAACTGGGAAGAATGAGGCAGGAGATAGAGTGAGCCCTGGCAGACAACAAGCTGGTGGGTAAAAACAGAGAAACCAGATAGAGTATGGACAACTATATCAAAATATCAGGGCTGGGGAAATAGCTCAGCGGAAGGTCCTGAGTTTGATCCCTGGTACCATCAAAAATAAATAAACAAAAAAAGAAATAAATAAAAAGCAACAGATAAAGGCATCCTATCCTCCAAGATGGCCAAGCACGGGTAAAACTAAAAGTATGTGATTCTGGCCTACATTCATTTACATTGTGGGTTTGGTCCGATGCACATCCACCCAACCTCTAAAACCCCTCTGTGAAGCTGGGCGTGGTGGCGCATGCCTGTAATCCCAGCACTCGGGAGGCTGAGGCAGGAGGATTGTTGGTGAGTTCGAGACCAGCCTGAGCTACAAAGTGAGCTTAAGGCCAGCCTGAACTGCAGTGAGACCCTGTCTCGAAAAGACAAAAAAAAAAAAAATAAAATAAAATAAAAAAATAAAACCCCTCTGTGGGCTCCAGAAGCCATGACACATCTGAAAACCTGGTTGATCCTGACAGGTGGATGGAATCGAATGCCCATTTGAGCCATGGTTCCCGTTGATCTCCCACTGTGGGTCTTCTCATAATCCTGGGACCTAAAGAGATGGCAGTGCCGGCCCTATTGGAGCATGAGTTCTTTTCATCGGCCACCACCTCCCTAGGAAGTGTATTTCACTTTTAATAAGTCTCCCTCTGGTTACTCTTGAGTCTCCTGCTCAATTATTGGGGATAGCAAGCCTGAAACTCATTTCTCTCCTAACAACTGGATCCAGGGCTGGAGAGACAGCTCATCAGTCTAAGCACCTGCCTGGCAAGCACAAGGACTTGGATTCAATCCCTGATACCGCATGCCATGCTGGCCTTGGAACCGTGCCATCCCCAGAACCTTGGGTGTGCATGCCTGTAATCCCAGTGCTGGGGAGGCTGAGACAGATCATTATGAGTCCAAGCTGCGTAGTGACACCTTGTACCAAATGAATAAATAAATAAAAGATATTTTTTTAAGTTAAAAAAAAAAAAAAAAAAACATTGGGAGCCAGGGCTAAATTCCTTTTCCTATTCCTCAGGTACATGGACCTGAAATGCAAAATCATGCAATTAATCATACTTTTTGTGGCACTGGGAATTGAACTGTGATCCTTTGCACCAAGCTACATCCCTAGCCCTTTGTAAATACTGAAACTGTGTCTTACTAAGTGGCCCAGGCTTTGCCTGAACTTGCAATACTTCTGCTACAGCCTCCCAGAGGGACACTCATACTGGATGACAAGCAGCGACCATTTGTTAAGGTAATGCAAACATGTTCTTCCTGCTTTCCTCCTTCCAGTCCTTCTCCCTCCCTCCTGCTTCCTGAAATTGTGCTCCTGAAGGAAACAGGAACACAAACTTCTTTTCAGGATCTTCCCTGTGGGGGAAACACAAACTAAAAGACTTGTTTCCAAGACAGGAAGGCCCTCGCAGCAGGCCATGTGATATGACCTCGAGTTTGATTGACTATCCAAGCTCAGCCCACATTTGTCCCACAGTGGGGTCAGTGACTCCAAGAACCTGCCCTAAGGTTAATTTCTTCTTTTTAAGAGATATTTGGGCTAGATAAGCTTTATCAGCTGGTAATTTCCTAACCCGTGAACTGGTCATCATTATGATGTCAATCTTAAGTGAAAACCCTTGAAACTAAACCCTCGATTACCTTGAGGGAGAACAGTGGTAGATCCCTATTATATCCTCCTCTATTTGGCCTGGGCTCTACAAAACATACAATGAACTTAAGCTAGTAGATGTAGTAGGGCCAGCCAAATAGCTCAGTGTATTAAAGCCCCTGTAAGCAGGCACAGGAGCCAGGGGTTCAATCCCTGGGGCGTACTAAGATGGTAATTGAAACTGGGCATGGTGGTGCATGCCTGCAATCCAAGCTCTTGGGAGGCTGTAAACAGGTGGATCACTATGAGTCTGATCTAGTAGTGAGACCCTGAACACACTGTAGACCCTTCCCTAAAATAGCAACAACAACAAAAAAATCACCTAGGATAGATGTAGTAGACTGGAAAAAATTACCAAGCATGATGCTGCATGCCTGTAATCCCAGAACTTGGCAGGGTGAGGCAGGAAGATTGCCATGAGTTTGATGTCACCTTGGGCTCCATAGTGGTTTCAAGGTCAGCTTGAATTGCATAGTGAGACCTTGTCTCAAAAAAGAAAACATGCTCGAAACTGTAAGCCAAGTAAACCATAAAGGTCATTTTCTTTATAAAATACAACAGAGTCTGGCAGCTACCAACCAGACAGACCCAATACTGGCAATGTAGCTGGAGTAATGAATGCCCTGTAGGCCCCATGTACTGCCTGGAGCTAACCCTGTTGCTGGGTTGTGGGGAGGCCCAAGTAGCTATGGAGGAGCTAAGCTGGGCAGCAGCTGGTGATGCTGGGCTGCCTGTCTGAGAGCTATAGTGTCCTCACAGAGACCAGAGGCACATGCCTGGGGAGGTGGAACAGAGACACGGTGGAGTTGTCCAGCATAGCAAATAAAACTACAGGGTACCTAATAAAATTTGAATTTAAAAAATAACATTGAAAAGCCGGGCGTGGTGGCGCATGCTTGTAATCCCAGCACTCGGGAGGCTGAGGCAGGAGGATTGTTGTGAGTTCGAGACCAGCCTGAGCTACAAAGTGAGCTTAAAGCCAGCCTGAACTGCATAGTGAGACCCTGTCTCAAAAAGACAAAAAAAAAAAAACATTGGTACTTGGGGTTGTATAGGTGCTAAAAATGATAAGCATGTGTTGTATCACTGAACCACACCCCCAAGTCCCCAAAATAAGTATAACACCCTATTAAATACTCAACACATACCTCTTTTGGTTTGTTTCTTTGTTTGGTTTGTTTGTTTTGCAGTATCAGGGTCTGAATTCAAGACCTTGTGTAGGTCAGGCAGGTGTTTATGCTTCTGGGCTATCTCCCCAGCCTGACACCATACTTCTAAAAATTATCTGTTTGCTAGCTATGGTGGCACAGGCCTATAATTCAAGCACTTGGGCCGGGGAGATGACTCAGGAGAATAAGTGCTTCCCTGGCAAGCACAAGGGCCTGAGTTCAATCCCCAGTTCCACCAAAAAACCCAAAAACAAACAAACAATCAAGCACTTGGGAAACTGAAGCAGGAGGACTGTTGTGAGCTTGAGGCCAACCTGGGCTACATAGTAAGTTCAAGGCCAGCCTGAACTACACAGCAAGACCCTGTCATAAGAGATTCAAAGTTAAATTAGCCTGTATTGTATTTGGCAATGCTAGGCTATGAGAAGTCAGGTCAACTTAGGAAAGAAGGATAGAGAAGTGTGTGTGTGTGTGGGGGGGGGGGATAGAAGCCTTAGAAAGACAGGAGAACCGATGTGAGCAGAGACTGGAAGTCAGTGGAAGGGGAAGAGAAGGAGGGGTCAGAAGGACTGCGGGAGTGGAAGAGAGGCAGGGGAAATGGCTCCAGCAGTGGAGGAGAAGTTGAAGGAAGAAGTTTGCAGCAGTAGGACGGCCAGCCCCCAGGTCCCGGAGACCCTGACCTTTTCGGTTCTCTGAGCCCACAGAGAGCAGAAGGCAACACTTTCATGACAGTTGAGTGACAGGCAACAGTTGTCCTCCAACACATCCAGATGGTTCAAAAGTTGGGGGCCTGCAGGTTAACTCAGTTGTTTAAGCGCCTGCTCATGCAAATGTCGTCCGGCACAGGGTACCACAGTTCAGTCCCCACCTCCACCTGCCTTATCAGACTTGCCCTTAAGGCAGCCTGAGCCAGCCAAAAAAAAAAAAAAAACCTTCAGAGAAGGGGTAGGACTTTCTCAAGGACACAGTGTATGCAGGGTAGAGCTTGGGTCCCCAGGCCCACATCAAATGTCTTCCCCCCACACTTATTCCCCTGACTTGCTGCCTTTTGATCCCAAACATCCCTTTAGATAGTCTTTAAATCCATTCCTACCTAATTGCCAAGTCTTACCTTGTTGGCTGTGGGTCTTCCTATAAAAACATTCTCATGGGGCTGGGGAGATAGCTCAGTAGAATCAGCACTTGCCTGGCAAGCAGGAGGTGCTGAGTTCAATCCCCGGTACCACAATCAATCAATCAATCAATCAATAAATAAATAAATAAATAAAAATAAAAGCCTTCTCGTGTCGTCTGCCTTGTCAAGAGCCAGTCTTCCACATCCGCCCTAACCAGTGGGTGGGTGGCTTTCCACTGTCACCATGAGCAGTCGTTTATGTTGGCCATTGCACAAGAGCATCGTACCTGCAGAGGTGCTACTTTTGTTACAGACATCTTTATTATTTTGAAATCAAAGTTTTGGAAATTTTTGTTTCTTGTGTTATTCCTTCCTTGCAGAGTTTATGGGACTGATAATGTATTGTGATTATGTTCCAGCGGGTGACAGTGAAATGTCTTGTTGCAATAGGGTTAATAGATCCTACTCTGTGTCTGCTTCCTGAGGAGGCATCGGTTTGGTACTAGGAAGACCTGTTGATCTGCTGTCATCTAAACTCTTGTGTAGCCAGGCATGGTGGTGCAGGCCTGTAATCCCAGCACTCAGGAGGCTGAGGCAGGAGGATTGTTGTGAGTTTGAGACCAGCCTGAGCTACAAAGTGAGCTTAAGACCAGCCTGAACTGCATAGTGAGACCCTGTCTCAGAAAGACAAAAAATAAAAGTAAACTCTCTTGCACTTCTTAGCAAAGAGCTGCTCTTTCACCTGATACACAAAGCATCTTTTTAAAAAGATACATTAGTGTTGGCACTTTGGCTGTGTTTGATAGCTCATGTTGCCATCCAAATGTTCAGCTAATCTGTTTACCAATATAGACCGAAATTGTGACCTTCCAAACTTAAATTTGCAAGTCTTTTGACTCATCACCAATTACTGTGTTAACTAACATCCAATTACCATTAGTAATCCACAAAATATGTAGATGGGGAGAAATGAAAGGGTGTTACATCATAGTTGATTTGTTACACATTCTATGGCAGTTAATTATTTCCTTAGAAATGTCATCATTATGAAATAAGCTATTATTAAATTCTAATGGCTAGTTACCTCATATTGTTTTAAGATGTTAAAATTCTAAGATAAAATATTTGACATGTATCAGGAAGGAAAAATAATTAGGATCAGAAAAATGGGAAACTATTATAAAATTAATTGGGTCACTGAAGAAATATCTTGAGGAAATTGGGTGGGAGTGAAATAAATTTCCACAGGTGCTATTTTGGCCAAATGCATCACAAACCCATTAAAGATAAGGCAAACAAATATGAATTTAACTTCCACTTCAGCTAAACTAAGAAAAAAATTTTAAAATGACTGGGAAAGGGCTGGCTAAATAGCTCAGCAGATTAAAGCACCTGCAAGCAGACACAGGGGCTGGGAGTCCATTCCCCAGGCCTGCCATGCTGGCCCTGCCCCAGAGGCATGCTGAGAGCACAGTTGAGACTGGGCGTGGTGGTGTGTGTCTGTAATCCCAGCACTTGGGAGACTAAACAGGAGAATCACTACAAATCCAATCTAGTAGTGAGTAGACCCTTCCCTAAAAAAACTGATTAATTAATTAATTAATTTATTTATTTTAAAAAATGACTGGTAGGGGCTGGGGAGATGGCTCAGTAGAATAATTGCTTCCCTGGCAAGCACAAGGGCCTGAGTTCAATCCCAATTCCAAAAAAGAAAAAAGAAAAAAAAAAAAAAAAGACTGAGATAGGGGGAAAAATAAACAATCTTTTAATTAAATAAACCTGTCATGCTTCTGTAATAAAATGTCCAAGGCTGGGACCTTTATGAAGAAAATAGGTTTATTTGCTCCACAATTCTGGTGGAATTGTGGTCCAAACAGCATGGTGTTAGAGACTTAGGAAGGGCCCCCATGTGCATCAAAACATGGAGAATAGGACACAGTGGTCCATACCTGTAGTCTCAGCTACTTGATAGGCAGGATTGTAAATCAGTGAGACTTGGCAATTTAGTGAGACCCTGACACACACACACACACACACAAATAAAATAAATTTCCTTTCAAAAAGAGATGAAGACCATGATGGAGAAACAGAAAGGAAACTGGTCTCACACAGAAGAGTCAAATGCATTCATGAGAGCTCCAGTCACATAAGACCTGTCCCACCCAGAGAAACAACATCAGTCCATTCACGAGGGTGGAGCCCCCATGACCTAGTTAACTCTCCCAGGCCCCACCTCTTAGGGTTTCCCTCATCTCCACATGCCACTATAGGGACCAGGTTTCTAGTACAGGAGCCTTTGAGGGACAAACCACATCTGTAGCAGATGGGTGGTGATGATTGACGTCATTTTGCAATCGTGTGCAGGATCCCTAAGCATGATCTGATTTAGCATACATCCAAAAAACTTCAAAGTGAGATCTCAAACAGATACTTATACATCCGTGTTTAACGCAGCACAACAATAGCCCAGAGCTGGGAACAATGTAAATATCCAGTGGTGGATGAATGGAAAAACAAAACATGATCTAGCTGTAGAGTGATAAACTTCAGGCTTAAACAGCAGGAAATCCTGCTACATGGTACAACACGGATAAGCCAGCCAGAAAAACCCCAAGTAAGATTATACCAAAAAAACAAGTCTGACTGTACTCGTGAGGTATGCTGTCTTTTCAAGCATGTGGTTGTTAGGTGCTGTTGGAATGTGTCCTCCAAAAGTGCGTGTGTTGGAATGTCAAGTTTCAAGTTCACAGGCGAGTGGGTTTGGGAGGCAGGGCCTTTCAGAGTTGATCAGGATGCATGATGTCATGAGGGTGAGGTCCTCCTGGTGGTGTTAGTAACTTTATAAGAGGAAGAGAAATGCTTGCCTGCAGCTTGGTCTGTATCAGCATGCGCGTGATGCCCTTTGGGTCTCCAGACGCAGGAAGAAGGCCCACAGCAGAGCCAGCGTTGTGCTCTTCTCTCCCGACTTCTCAACCTCCAGAACCATGAGCTAAATAAACTTCTCCTCTTTAGAAATGGCTCAGTGTATGGCATTCAGCTGTTGTGACAGAAAATGAACCAGGAAGGGCCAGGGATATAGCTCAGGGGCATAAGTGCCTGCCTGGCAAGCACAAGGCACTGAGTTCAATTCCTGGTACCCAAAACGATAAATAAATAGGGCTGGAAAATGGACTAAGACACCCGAGACTTGAGCAGGATGGATGACAGAAAGAGGAGCTGTTGTTTAATGAGCGTGTAACATTTCAGTTTCTGGATATTGGCCGCATAACAATGTGAATATGCTTTACACTACTGAATGAAAAAAATATTAAGATCTGCTTTGAGAAAGAAATATTGATGCTGCAGGCAGAGTCTGTGAAAACAACAAGAGCAAACATTGGCACCCAATGTGCGTGATTCAGTTTCCAGCAAGGCAATGATTAGAATTCCAGAAAAACACATCTTCACGGTTGTGATAACGAGCGGGGGAACTCTTTCGCAGCCTATAGAGGCCGGAAACAAGTGACCTCTCATGAGGAGTTAACATGCATAAGAGGCATTACAATTAGGACATGTTTGATTAATGGAATTATCTCCTAGCAAGACAAGAAATACTAAGTGTTTCCCAACTGCTCATGCCACGAAGAGTATCTATGGTTTAAGAGTCAGTCAAAGGGCCAGGGATATAGCTCGGTGGCACAGTCCCTGCCGGGCAAGTGAAGGTTGTGAGTTCGATTTCCAGTACAAAAAAATAAACAAGCAAATAAATAAATAAAGTCAGTTATAGACCAGGCATAGTGGTACATGCCTGTGACCCCAGCACTCAGGAAGCTGAGGCAAGAGGATTGTTTTGAGTTCAAGGCCAGCCTGGGCTATAAAGTGAGCCAGGCTGAACTACTGGCTTGTCTCAAAAAAACAAAACAAGTCAGTTAAGGACACCACGGACCATGTCCCATGGTGTGACCACATCTTTGGCTCCTGGTTCTGCAGCTCCTCTAACTTAGTTCCAAGTCTTCTTTTTTGAAATTTTTGCCTCAGTGCCTTGAGAATCTTGATGCCAATCTACGAGATTCGAATCTCACCGTTTGTGATTCATGGATGACATGCCGATGTGTTTCCCAGCTATTCAAAGAGTAGAATATTGCTAAACTTTCAACTGAGTATGATTCTGAACTCTCTGGAAAGGAATGAGATGCAGCTATTAAGAAACTGGCTGCTGAAGCTGGAATAAGAGCTCTTGTAGGAATTTCCATCCATTATGAGCAGCTCCCCTCCACCTGCTCCTTTTGGGTGATTGTTATGGTGTGGATTTTCCTGTATAGCAGCAACAAGTAATCCACACTTCGATAAAACAGAAGGAAAAGCCATCTTTCTTGGGATAGGAATCCCAGGGCTGGGCCAAGGGGGCAGCTCAGAAGCACAAGTGCCTGCCTGCCAAGCAGAAGGTCCTGAGTTCAATCCCTGGTACTAAAACAAAAAAAGAAAAAAGAAAAGAAAAAGAATCCCAGGGTGTTAGTCAAGTGGGCAGAAGGCCAGACAGGCACAGGCTTTCCATGGACTGTGGCAGTTGTAACTCAGCATCCTCAAGGTTGGATTCACCACTTAGCCAGTGGGGACCTGCAGTTAGTTGGGAAGAGGAGAGGTAGGGACTGGCAGGACGTGCTATCCTGTAGTTCCTTGTTCCAATAGAAGCGGACCAGAGAATATTTAGAAGGAAGCCGGTTGCAGCTGAAATTGACAAGAGATTTAGTGGATTTCGGTTCCATTATTTAGAAATGTTCTTCATTGATTCTGATGACATTTCTGTAGTTTGTGACTTTTAGTGCATTTTACATAGGACGAGTGGTATTTTATAAAGAATTTGGTAAAAGAGTTGACCTAATGTAAATATGGTCACAATTAGTATAGACCCATTAGGGTATTTTTAATAAATTTTCACATATGGCAAAAATTTAAGTCGCAAAGTGATATTCTGATATAAAATTCAAACATTTTGAGAATCTGTGTGAACAAGTAAGAGGCTTTCAGATTTTTTTTTTTTTTTTTTTTTTTTTCCGGAACCAGTGATTGAATTTAGGTCCTTGTGCTTGCCAGGGAAGCACTTATTCCACTGAGCCATCTCCCCAGCCCTATCAGAGTTTCTTAAAAGACTATTAGAACTGTGGGGAAAATTTTCTTGACCTAATTGTGCACTATGTCATAATAATACTTTAGAACATATGTATAAGCAAAGCTGTGGGTGGTGGTGCACGCCTGTAATCCCCACTGTCTCCAGGCTGAGGCAGGAGGGTTGCAGTGAGTTGGGCTACATATGTGAGCACAAGGCCAGCTTGTACTATGTAATGAAACACTGTCTTAAACCTTTAAAAAATGGGCTGCAGATATAGCTCAGCGGCACTGTGCCTGCCTCGAAAGGGTAAGGTTGTAGGTTCAATGCATGTGAATTAGAAGGTGTTGCCTCTAATAACACAGCATATGTTTTATGTTTTAAAGCCTCCAGTATGCCTGAGCTGTGGAGGGATCCCGTGTTAAGTTCTCCTCTTTCTTTTCATGCATAGCTGAAGTGACTTTGTTATTAAAGCCTATGCAAAAACTGAAAAAAAAAGTTCTGTTAAAATGTATTGCTAGAGGGCCAAGGATATGGCTCAGTAGAATAAGTGCTTCTCTGGTAAGTGCAAGGGCCTGAGTTCAATCCCTGGTTTTGCCAAAAAAAAAAAAAAGAAAAAAAAAAAAAAAAGAAATGTATTGATAGGAGTCACCGCCTGGAGCTGGCGGCCGTGATGCCTTGGTCTGGCGGGCTGTAGACTGCGAGCCTAGTCGTGCTCTCGCCAGCCGAGTCTGACACAGGTAGCTCTCCTTCTTTTTGGATTCTCCATGCTCCACCATGCTGAGGGCTAAGAAGCAGCTTTTTTTTTACTTTCACCTCATCACCTGAAACACCTGAAAGAGTCATCAGGATCCAGGCTTGGGTGGTGACGGCTTCTGCACCAACAACAGCCCCTTAACCCAGAATGGGCTGCCCTGGCCAAAAAGTAGCAAAAGGCAAAAACCCTGAAGAGTTAATATGGTCTACTCTTGTAGACCATATTATAAAGGGAATCTCTATAAAGCCCTTGTATTCTAGGGCAGATTAAGAACTTACCTGATGAACTTCCAGGCATAAAGCCTTTCACTCAGGGACTGTATCCTACCATGTACGCCTATCGGCCCTGGACCATCCGCCAGTATGCAGGCTTCTACAGTACTGAAGTACTGTAGGAGAGAGCAACAAATTCTATAAGGATGATATTAAAGCTGGTCAGCAAGAGTTGTCAGTTGTCTTTGACCTGGCTATGCATCGTAGTTATGATTCCAACAATCCTCGAGTTTGCGTGGATGTTGAAATGGCTGGAGTTGCCATCAACACTGTAGAAGACACCAAAATTCTTTTTGATGGAATTCCTTTAGAAAAAATGTCAGTTTCCATGCCAATGGATGGAGCAGTTATTCTAGTGCTTGCAACTTTTATAGTAACTGGAGAAAAACAAGGTGTACCTAAAGAGAAACTTACTGGCACAATTCAGAATGATATACTAAAGGAGTTTATGGTCAGAAATACTTATATTTTTCCTCCAGAGCCATCCATGAAAATTATTGCCGACATCTTTCAGTAGACAGCAAAGCACACACCAAAATTCAATTCAGTTTTGATCAGCGGATACCATATGCAGGAAGCAGGGCAGATGCCATTTCTGGAGCTGGCTTATACTATAGCAGATGGGTTAGAATACTACAGAATGGGACTCCAAGCTGGCCTAACAATCAATGAACTTGCACCACGGTTGTCCTTCTTCTGGGGAATGGGCATGAACTTCTACATGGAAATAGCCAAGATGAAAGCTGGACGAAGGCTTTGGGCTCAATGGGCAGATGTTCCAGCCTAAGAACTCCAATTCTCTTCTTCTGAGAGCACATTGTCAGATATCAGGGTGGTCACTGACGGAGCAGAACCTGTACAACATCATTTTCACTGCAGTGGAAGCGATGGCAGCTGTGTTCCAAGGGACTCAGTCTCTTCACACCAACTCCTCTGATGAAGCTCTGGGGCTGCCCACTGTGAAAAGTGCTTGCATTGCCAGGAACGCACAGATTATCATTCAGGAGGAGTCTAGGATGCCCAAGGTGGCCGAACCATGGGAAGGATCCTATATGATGGAATCCCTCACCAACGATGTGTTTGATGCCTCCTTGAAGCTTATTAATGAAATTGAACAAATGGGTGGAATGGCCAAAGCTGTCGCGGAGGGAATCCTGAAACTTCAGATCAAGAATGTGCTGCACGAAGACAAGCTAGAATAGATTTTGGTGCTGAAGTAATTGTTGGGGTGGATAAGTATCAGTTGGAGAAAGAAGAGTCTGTAGAAGTTCTGTCCATTGATAATACAGAAGCAGATTGAAAAACTTATGAAGATCAAGGCCAACAGGGATCAGGCTTTGGCCGAGCAGTGCCTGGCCGTCCTCATGCAGTGCACTGCCAGTGGAGACGGGAACATTCTGGCTCTCGCGGTGGATGCAGCCCACACAAGATGTGCAGCTGGAGAAATCACAGATGCTTTGAAAACAGTATTTGGTGAACATAAGGCTAGTGATCATATTGCCAGGAATTTGGAGAAAGCAAGGGGATATCATCTGCTATAAAGAGAGTTGACAAGTTTAAGGAACATGAAGGTAGCAGACCTCGTCTTCTTGTGGCAAAAATGGGACAAGACGGAAATGACAGAGGAGCTAAAGTCATTGCTACAGGATTTGCTGACCTTGGCTTCCATGTGGACATAGGCCCACTTTTCCAGACTCCCCAGGAGGTGGCGTAGCAGGTGGTCGACGCTCACGTGTGCATGGTAGGTGTGAGCGCCCGCGCTGCAGGACACAAGGCCCTGGTGCCCGAGCTCATCAAGGAACTGAGTACCCTGTGTCGCCCACACATCCCCGTCATGTGCGGCAGGGTGATCCCACCACAGGATTATGATTTTCTTTATGAAGTGGGTGTTTCCAACGTGTTTGGTCCTGGAACTCGAATCCCAAAGGCTGCAGTTCAGGTGCTTGATGACACTGAGAAGTCTCTGGAAAAGAAGCAGCAGTCTGCATGGTGTCTTGCCCTGGGGGTGGTCTTCCTCTAGGGTGCTTCGAAAATTACAGTCAGAGAAGAGTAAAGGCATGGCTTCAGTTGAATTTCAATACCCGATATGTACTTTCCTTGGAAGCTTTACATTAAAATACCATACTTCTAGTTAGGCTATAAGTTTGTAAATACAGTTACACTTTAAAAATAAAAAATATTGGCCTTCACCCTTTGTAACAATACTTTATCAAATATATTAAGTTAGAAAATGTTGACATACTATTGAGGAGTATTTCTTATGTGTTACTTACTTTTAATTCTACTTTAAGAATTAAACGTTACCCATGGAAAAAAAAAATGTATTGATAGAGGAGCCAGGGAGATGGCTCAGTGGAACAACTGCTTTCCTGGTAAGCTCAAGGACCTGAGTTCAATCCCCAGTTCTGCAGGAAGGAAGCCCCTGCCCCTCCCAAAGCAAAAGCTTTGAAGGCCAATTGGGCCGTGCTGAAAGGCATCCACAGCCATAAAAAGAAGAAGATACGAACGTTGCCCACCTTCCGCTGGCCCAAGACACTGCTGCGGCTCCAGAGGCAGCCCAAATGCTCTGGGAAGAGCTCCTCCAGGAGAAATAAGCTTCAGAGTGCACTATGCCATCATCAAGCTCCCCACCACCACCACAGAGTCAGCCATGAAAAAGATCGAGGACAACAACAGCTCTTCATTGTGGATGTCAAAGCCAATAAACACCAAATCAAACAAGCTGTAAAGAAGCTCTGTGACATCCATATTGCCAAGGTCTAA
>PVKA01040441.1:0-18760 GCA_004027165.1 Ctenomys sociabilis | reverse complement strand
AAAAAAAAAAAAAAAAAAAAAAAGAACTAAGATATAACAGGGCCCTCAAATTTAAACACCCAATTCAGAAATGGGAATCTGAGATGAATGCACACTTCTCAGAGGACAAAATTAAAGAAGCGAATAAATATATGAAAAAATGCTCCACATTGCT
Source organism: Ctenomys sociabilis (assembly GCA_004027165.1). Classification (NCBI taxonomy): domain Eukaryota; kingdom Metazoa; phylum Chordata; class Mammalia; order Rodentia; family Ctenomyidae; genus Ctenomys; species Ctenomys sociabilis. The sequence goes on along the minus strand of PVKA01040441.1, from coordinate 18,606 downwards.
AGTCATCAGTGAAATGCAAATAAAAACAACACTGAGATACCATCTCACTCCAGAAAGAATGGCTATCATAAGGAAATCAACCAACAACAAAAGTTGGAGAGGATGTGGGGAAAAGGGAACACTTTTCCACTGCTGGTGGGGATGTAGACTGGTACAATCATTGTGGAGGTCAGTGTGGAGACTCCTCAAAAGAGTAGGACTGGAAATCCCATTCAAGCTGGCTGTCCCCCTACTGGGAATTTTCCCAAAGGATCTGAAAACATTGTATCATAGTGATATATGTGTACCTATGTTTATAGCAGCGCAGTGTGTGATAGCAAAATCTTGGAAACAACCAAGACGTCCTTCACATGAGGAATGGCTGAAAAAGATGTGGTATTTCTGTATAATGGAGTATTACTCAGCTATTAAGAATGATAAGTTTGAAGCATTTATACTGAAGTGGATGCCACTTGAACATATACTCATAAGTGAAATAAACCAGACACACATGTGTAAATATTGTATAGTCTCCCTAGTGTAACAAGAGAAAAGCAGAAATATAAATGGAAACGTACAACAACAACTAAAATCAATTGAGTCCGATAAGCCAAACAGAATGGCATATGCTGCAGGATACTAATCAGCTTTTCTTCTGGATGGTTAACAACCTAAGTTCACAAATCAGAGATGGAGAAATAGAAGAAGCACAAGGCCAGCCAACATTTTGGCCCTAGCCTTTCAAGGTCAGCAAAGACTCAGGACATAGGAGAACCTGTACTGCAACATCATGAAACTCAGATGAGCTCCAAATTTTCTGAACAAGGAGATTATAGAGCCACAGAGGAAAGAGACTGAAGTTCTATAGTGTGCCTGGGGAGAGTCACACGGAGAGAAAAAGTTCTCTCAAGCTCTCACAGAGAGCAAACTGGTCAAGCATTGGCCGTGACACATCTACATGGATGACACAGACAAAGGAAGTACAGAATAATGTACAGGACTACAAGATAAACCCTGAGAGGACTTCAATGACCACATAAGAAACATAAAGTTCATGTGTTGGTATATAAGTCTTGCTCTATCTAGGTCTTAACCATCCAGCAGTAAAGTATAAAAATGAAGTATTCATCGCAGGGCCATAATAATAAGTTGAGCTGTAAATGGCTACGGTCAACACCTTCTTCGGATAACTCACTATTGTTGTGGAATGCTGGACTGTGCTGGATTGTGTCATCTAGTTCAGGTACCTAAATTAGTTGAATGACAATGGAATGCCCATCTTTGATAGGTGTAGACAAAGGAAGGGGTATAGAAAGAAAAATTCATGATGTGTTTTTATAGACAGTACAGTTGGGATAGATAACGCTGTGCTTCTACATAATCCTATGAGAGGCAAGATCTGCACTAATGGTGGTTGGACAGGATATTATGTCGGCTTCTAATACTATGGACAACCACTAGGAAAATAACAAGATAAAAAGTATTAATTATTGTCTCTGATGTAATTCAGGTATAAAAGATAAGATACTCACAGAGCTACACTCTCTTTATTTAATGATAAGAGACATACGGTATAATAATGTCTGTAAGTATAATATCATGTATGCACCTTCTATGATACCAAAACATTATGAAAACAGTTTGCAATGTATTAATTTATCAAATGCATCTTGTGAAGGTATCTTAAAACTGTCTCATTGATATTTGTACTTCAATAAAACAAAAACAAAATTTAAAAAAAATAAATAAATAAAAGAAGAAATTTCACTATCTTGCTAAAATTAAAAATAATACTTATTGAGTTTAGTTTGACTTAAGTCCTTCCTGGAAAAATGAACAACAATTGAGAAGTTTCTATGCATATAGAAAAAATCAGTATGTCGACTCATTTTAGGATTTCTTTCTAATTTCCACTATGTCAGGGGATTATACTATTATATTTGATCTGCATGATCCATTTACATATTGACTTAAATTATTATTTAGCATAACATTTTTAAATCATGTATGCCTACTTCTGATCTATGGGTGTTGTAAAAATATACAGTACAGAGAATGGGATTCCAAAGAGGAATAGATTGCAATGCAATACCACGATATAGTACTGATAATAAACCTACTTAAGCACCAAAAAAAAACCAATCGAGTTCTATGGATTCTAGGTTCATGATTTATCCAGGACCTGACAACTTCTCATATGTCTCCACTCCTCCCACTCTGGTGCTTGTCCCCAAAATCTATGACCTGAATAATACCTCGAATTCTTCTAAATGGTTTCGTTGGCCTCACTTATGTCTTCTAGAGAGTAGGTCCAGTAAGGAAACTGTAGTGATCCTGTTAAATCTCACCAAATCATATTATTTCTTCTGTGGAAAATACCCTATGTGCCTTTCCATCTCACCATGAATAAAAATGCAATTGTAATGTTCCACAGTCTTATATCAGTGCAGACTTGGCAAATATTTAACAAGTACTAGTGTGAGAAAAGCATGTGAATGGGTGTGAGAAACATGTATGGATAAATAAATATATACACATTCATACACATTTATACTTAATACAATGTTTTCTTATTTAAACTGTGGCTAGTATACAACTTATAAATCTTAATGAAATATTCAACATTTTTTATGATTTCCATGTCGTGAATTGACCCTTACAATATATTTTTGTTTTTTTTGTTTACATTGTTGTGTCCACAGCCAAAGTAAGAGGGCAGCTGGTGAATGTGCTTAGTTACAACATAAATAGTAGCATATAATTTCCTTTATATTGAAGAATGAAATGAATGTGTAAGAATGAAGATGTGGGTTGGAATTTTACTAACTCATCAATGCCTGGGAAATAACTTCAGTGGATCTGTTAATAGATTTTAAATACTGGAAGGTTAATTGCTTAGTTATTATTTTTTATCTACAACATAATTTCTGCCACTCACTCTGGCACCTTTTAAATGTAATCTGTGTTAATATTTTTCCTGCTTTTTCTTTTTACTTATTATTATTATATTTAAAGAATACAAAATAGTGATTGAAGAAAACAGCATTATACATGATACAAAATTTCACTAAACAAAGTAATAGGAATCCAACAATGCTGTATCACATGATGCTATGTGCAAATTAGTTTTTCAGATTACCATATATAAACGTATAAATTTTGTTTTTTTAAAAAAAAAACAATAACTAAGAAGTCATAAGAAATTCAAGAGAGGAATGAATCAGAGTAAACACAAAAATTGTAACCATTAACTGATCGTTTTTTTCTTCTTTTATATTTATATAATTAGAATTCTCAAAGTAGAAAGGAATAGGCAACATCTCTTTCTTATATTGAAGCAACCAGCAAAACAATGAAACCCTGATCAGAAGCATTTCTAAATTTCCATAATGTAAGCATTCTGACAGTTGAATTCAATTTGGTATCACTAACTTGCAAAAATAGTACCAAAATCCCAATGTACAGGAATTCTATCATATAGATAAAATAGAGTTGTACAAGTTCAACTTATGGACACAGGTTATAGGATGTACACTCAACAGCGTTCTATCAGTAAGGAGACAAGCTGCTCCCTGAGCAGTGTCAGCAGGATGGTCGGGGTTATCTAACCCTTTGTGAGCTGTCAGAATCATGTTGTGAAGCACACCTGGCTTTGATGCAAAACCTCGAGGTTTAGGGGGATAAGAGTAAGTATAACTAGAAATAAATTTTATGTTTCAGAAATCTAATACTTCTCTGTTTCCTTCACGCTTTTGGTAGTTTTATTGATTTGTCACCCCAGCAGCAGCTGATGCTGTCATTAGCCTGAGAAAAGTCCTCTCCACATTTGCAGAAAAAAACAAAAAACAATAAAGACAAAAAAAATGACAACTGAGTGGCTGAGGCCAGTTAGAGATGGCAATAAGTATTTGGTGATTCAGAATCAGACAACTGGTTAAAGTAGAAAATGAGAACTAGGTGCATGTGGGAAATTTCAACACAGTCCCTTGATATTTATAGAGATATATGCAGAGGGGGACTGAAAAAAGACAAAATTCTTTTTTTGGTACAGGGTCTTGCTATGCATCTCAGACTCACAGAGATCCTACTGTCTCAGCCTCCCCAGCACTGGGATTATAGGCATGTACCACCACAGCCATTTTGAGGGCCAGCACAGTTACCAGAGGCCAGAACAGCATGTAGGGCAGGGGGAGCTAACTCAGGACCTTGCACTTGCCAGGCAGTGGCTTAGACTGCTGAGCTGTATCCTAAGCCATACAAAATTCTTTATAGTTGAATTCAACAAAGGACTAGACCAGGGATTTATTTTGAAAAAGGCTCTGCTAAACATAAAAAGGTTTTAATTTAAAAAGCTATTACTTTTTAAAACCCTCTCTTAAAAATAAAACAATTATATAATTGAAATGAAAAATACATCACCACTATACTGAAAGTATAGTTATGATTATCTCAATTTCATTAAAAAGACACACACACACATCTCACATCTCAGTCACGCTTCTGTCGTTGCTGGGACAAATACCCAACACCTAAAATGAAGGAAGGAAAGGTCCATTTAGCTCACAGTTACTGGAGGTTTCAGTCCATATTCAGCTGGCTCCAAGGCAGAGGGGCACAGGGCAGAGAACAAACTTTCCTGGTGGTGGCAAAGAGCAGGGATGTAAGGGAGGGGTAGCAGCAGCTCAAGCAGCCGGCTTCTCTTCCCACCTTCCATTGTATGCAAATCACCTGCCCCAGGGCAGCTGCAGCGCCCACACCCACAGTAATCAATCACAAACTCCAGAAGCTGCCCCAAGACGGCAAGAGGCTTTGGGGGAACACCTAGACACAAACATAACATGTAGACATACATAAAAACCGATTTAATATATATAATACCTAACCTATTAAAATAGAAATTTATCACAGCAATGAGATTACGTGCATGAGACATCAAATCAAAGTAAAAACTGGTGAATACACCATTAACACAAAGTAAGTATATAAAATAATGTAAAAATAGTATTGAGAAAATATTAATTAGACATCTATTTCTTGATGCAAGCAAAAAAGTGTGTTCCTTCATTTTTAAAACAAAATAACTTATAAAAGAGGCTCAGATTACTTATAAAGTAATTAATACATTAAAATATAAAGGCTATAAAATTTACAGAAGGAAAAACTAACAATGGAAAAATGATAATATGGAGACTTGTTCTACTTGGGATGCAAAAATTTTAGTTCAACCACTGTGGAAAAGAGGAGGAGATTCCTCAAAAATCTGAAAATAGAGATTCCTTTGATCCAGCCATACCTCTGCTGAGTGTAATTCTAAAAGAGTTAATATATCACATTATGGTCATAAATGAACATCCATGTAGGACAACATATTACAGATCATCTTAGACTTCATCTTATGCCCATGAACACATGGAAAAAAATGTGGTATACATACACAGTGGAGTACTACTTAGCCACAAAAAATGAATTTGAGTTATGTACAAGAAAATGGATGTAAAAAAAAAAAAAAGAAAATGGATGTACCTTGAGAATTTAATGTTGTCCAAAGTAAATCCATCTCATAAGTTTAAATATTACATGGTTTCTCTCATATGAGAAGCCCAATATGTAAATAAAGAGGAAAATAAAAGACTGATTATATAAGACAAGGAGACAGAATATGGAGATTGCCAAGGGAACAACAGATGGTTGAGCTTGGAGAGATAGCTCGGCAGTCTAAGTACCTGCCTGGAAAGCACAAGGATACAGTTAGGTCTCCTGGTACCACACCCCTTGCTGGCCATGGAACCCAGGGAAGCTGTTCTGGCCACCAAAATGAGGTGTGGTGGTGCATCCCTGTAATCCCAGCACTGGGGAGGCTGAGACAGGAGGATCACTGCGAGTCAGAGCTGTGTAGTGAGACCGTGTACCAAGTAACTAAATAAATAAATGTTTGAAGAATAATAATAACTTAAAATGAGATGGTTGGGCAGAGACAGGAGGGAACACAGGGAAAGTGGAAGAGGAAGTAAATAATATCAGGACAGTATAGGTGTATATACAGATTCCCCTTATGAATGTATTTATAATGTATCATAAACATATACTAATAAAAACAAGAAAGAGTAATACAAGAAAACATACATATTTGACTCTTTTCCTTTATCGGTTACTTCTTTTCTAAAGCATAAAGCATAGCTTACATTTAGCATAACATAAAGTTCAGCTCTTAAAAGTGCATGATAAAAAATTCAAGTCAGATATACATGCAATACATGTGACGATAGATCAATTTTATCAATATGTAATGAGTTTCTAAGAATAAGCCAACAAGTACAAAGGCTCCAATGAGAAAAATATCTAAAAGTATGTGAAATTTAACTTCATAATTCCTTTATAAATACATAAAATTACTTTGAATCTAATGAGATTTCATATACCCTCTAACAAAATACCAAGTACAAAAAGTTTAAAACATCCAAAGAAGTGTTTCTTTTCATTTTTGTCATAATTGACATGCAGTTTGGCAAGCATGATGAATTTTTTGTGCATGAAACTATTCTGTTTTAATTTTACATTCAGATATACTCATAGATATACAGAGATACATATGTACAATGATGTTCTGAGTAAAATTACTTATAATCTCAAATAATGAGAATAACAGGAATACCCATCTATGGAAATCTGTGAAGCAAATTACTTTATAATGATAAAGAACTACAAATAGCACTATCAAAATAAATGCAGAAGTTCTTTATATGCTGACATGGACTGGTCTCAAACTATATTAAGTATAGTAACCAAGGTATAATGCACTGCATATACTATTTTCTCCCGGTTATTCATAGGGGGAATTTTGTCCTATGTGCTAAATTCTTTTTTTTTTCCTTTCTTTTTTATTTATCTATGTGCTAAATTCTTCTGTTGACTGCCTATGCTCCTGTACAGAATATTGCTATGCAAAGGAAAGCCATATTAATATGTTGAGCCATAAGAGGCTCAAGTCAACAACTTCTGACATTGCCAGTGCTATGGATAACCCACTACTATTATGGACTGCTGGACTGCATTGGAGTATTTTGCTGAATTCACACACTTACAATATTTAAATGACAATGGAATACCCATCTCTGACAAAACCAAATAAAAAAGGGATGCAAATGAATGACCATTTTGTATCTGTATATTCAAAATATTTAGTATAGATAGACAGCTACATTCTCTTAATTCAATGAATAGAAACATTTATTCTAATAGGGTTTATGGACAGGATATCATGTCTGCATCTTGTACTATGGGTAACCACTAAGAGAACAATATGCAATGTATTAATTATTCAAATTGTCCTACTAATTGGTTTTGAAACTGTCTCATTGCTATTTGTTTCTCAGTAAAATTATTTTAAAAAATGAAGGAGAAATTAAGATAAAATGCCATCACAGGCATGTACACTAACCCAATATGACTGCTGTCCTTCTAAGCAGTGAGTATTAGATGATGTCCCTGAGAAGGAAGACTCTGATGATAGCAGAGGAGAACTCTTGCAAGTCAGTGAGGGGAGCTTCATGGGAAACCATGTCTGTCAACACTTTGTCTTGGATTCTACTCTGAAGAAATGTGAGAAAATAAATTTCTGTTGTTTGACACCCAATCTGTAATATAACAGGATGGAAGCCCAGGAAAATTAATGGAAATACAGAAGTACCAAGAAGATAGGTGCAGGTGGAACTGGAGTGTGCCACATGAGAAATTTCTGGAAATTTACACAGTAAAATGTGGCCCATGAGGGTAGAGTTCTAGTGTGGGACACAAATTTTCTGCCATTTATTGTATTTTACATCTGGGTATTTTGTTTTGATAGGCTTTTAAATTAAGGAAAACAGTCTCATTGATATTTGTACTTCAAGAAAATAAAAATTAAAAAAATAAAATAAGATTGACATTAAAAAATAATAAAATAAATTAAGGAAAACAATCACACCATTAAAAATTAAACTTCATGGATATACTATTGACAAGAGAGAAAACATAAGGAACTGCTGAAGATTCAAAACAAAAGAAACACAGTGACAATGCACGATCAAGTAAAAATATGTCACCATATTCCACTCATCAAAAGGGAAACATTAACATCAAATGTGAAGTAGGCAGTTAAAGAAAATAGTTGTGCTTTGTAATTTTTTTTTTTTTTTTTGGTATTTTAGCTCAGCAGAATGATTTACATTCTACAGGGATCTACAGGGTCTCACTACACAGATCGGACTCATAGTGATCCTCCTGTTTTCAGACTCCCAAGTGCTGGGATTACAGGTGCGCACCACCTTGTCCAGTCTCAGTCGCTGTCTCAGCACGCCCCCAAGGCAGGGCCGGCATAGCACATTGGGGAACGTACCCCATTCCTGTGCTTGCCTAAGCAGGTGCTTTAGTCTGCTGAGCCATCTGGCTACTCCTGCGCTTTGTAATTAAACTGACCAAAACCTACTAGTTAGGTAGCGAAGAGAGTTCATTGCCGAGCCTTCGTTTTCCTCATTTGTGAATAAGGATCATCCCTAACTCATGGAGGTATTTTGCATAAAAATGAGCTAAACATGTAAAGAGACTAGCTCATAGTAAGAAGTTAATAAATATTAAGTGTAGCCTTTCATGATGATAATGTTGCAGAACAACGGGTACAGTACTCTGCAGTACTGCTCTTAAGAGTACCAGCCCACAGGCTTGAAGAGCAAACTGGTAACTCTCACCATGACCTTAATGTATTCATTCTGCTGAATTCAGTAATTTCACTTATGGAAATTTATTATAGGGAAATATTCAAATATACAAAGATTTGCATATAATATTCTTGATAGCACTATTCGTAAACACAGAACAGGAAAGGAATAAAAATGCTATGCAAATGAGACTAGTCAAGTAAGATCTGGCACATCTATATAAAGAAACATACCACAGGTATTGTACAATATATCTTCAAAACACTTTTCATGGTATGGGGAATTTTAAAAAAATTAATGTAGATTATCAAAAGTAGAAAATAAGAATCCTCATACACTATGACTCTAGTTTTATTTACAAATAATAAAAATAGCAATATATATAAAATATTTAGGACAGATATACAACTACTTTCTCTTAATTTAATGAGATGAAAGATTTGCACTAATAGTGTTTGTGGACAAGATATCACGTCTGCCTCTCGTACCATGAATAACTACTACAAAGACAACAATATGTAATGTATTAACTATTGTGACTATCCTACTAACCTGTTTTGAAACTGCCTTATTGCTATTTGCTTCTCAATAAAATTAATAAAAAAATAAAATAATAAAACGCCAAAATTTGCTATAATTCAGTAGTGGAACTTGTTGACTTTTAGTTCTCAAGTGGGATCTGACTTGCCTTTCTACCTCCTACAAGTGAGGACCCAACAAAAAGGCGTGGGTTAATCACCAGCACTTTGGCCTTAGATCTGCTACTCATAACCTGATTTCTTAGCTTCCAGAACTTTGAGAAATGAATTTATGTTCTTTATAACTTACCATGTCTCAGATATTCTTTTTTTTTTTTTTTTTTTTGTATTTTAGGGAAGGGTATACAGGGTGTTCAGGGTCTCACTACTATATCAGACTCATAGTGAGCTACCTGTTTACAGCCCCCCAAGAGCTGGGATTGCAGGTGCATGCCATGACCAATTGCTCTCTCAGCGCAGGCCCGGGGATCAAACCCCTGGCCCCTGCACCTGCTTGCAGGCACTTTAATCCACTGAGCTATTTGGCCAGCCCTTCAGATATTCTTTAGAACATAGAAAATGAAAAAAGACAATTTTCTTAAAAGAACGGTTCAAGGGGAAAAAGAAATATATATGTATATGCATAGGATAGCTTGGATAATTATACTGCTGATTTCTGCTGGTCTATTAAAAAGAGAAGTTAATGCTTAAATTTTTCTTTTTTTAAATTTTTTTTACCAATTTTTCATGCTTATATTGGGTAATCTGAGCAACTAGTTAGAAGACAATATGCAATATAATAATGACTGTTGAATTCCTTTATTTTGTTTAGTGAAATCCTATATTGTTTCTAAAGGTATTTTTTACTATTAATTTGTATTCTCTTTAAAAATAAAAAGTGAACAGCTCACGTTGAACATTTTAGGTTTCTTGTCTCCTTCGATGTTCTGGAATGTCAAAATTGTGAAGTTTCTAGGAAACTCTTCTCTAAGTAGGGAATAAAGTAAAATACTACCATCAATAATAGAACAAATAGTTATAATAAAGCCATTTAATAAAACTGTAAACTCTTAGGAGCATGGTGATTGAAGTGAATTTTTTTTTAGATTTATACATTGTACTCAGTATTGTAAGTGAAAATACACTGCTTGAGATTGGAGAAAAAAACGAATAGTTTATTTAGTAGTTATGTGAATGTACCTTTTATAGCCTAAGCTTTGTACATGTGTGGTCTCATTGTTAAACCTTTGCAGTAAGCTTGTGATGCTATTTTTGTCCTGGTATTCATGAAAATATTCAGGTTCTGAGAGGCTTTGCCCAAATTTAGATTTTAATAAATGCAGGCTCCAGTACAGTTACCCAGTTTTGTCTGATTTCATAGCTTAGGCTGCTTCTGCTGTGATGGTTACTTGTTAGCTATGTCAAGAAATTGTGTTTTTGCCTCTTGCTTTTGAGCTCTCATAGGAGCATCTGATTTTGATTCAGTGTGTTGTCAGCCCAGGAAACACTGAACATAGCAAAGAGCTGATTGCTGGGGAGCGCTGTTTATATCTTCTTGCTCATTTGACTTATGTCAACACCAGATTTATTAATTATGTAGACATTAGTGCTGAGAACTGAATTTCTTAAGCAGCTTTTATTCAACAGAAACTAAGTTCATTGGCTTCGTAGTGAGTCTTGGAGCCCCCAAAGTGCTGAAAAGTATTGCAGCAGCCCTTCATTTCATCAGAAATCCCCAGCAGTGCTCATCACTTTTTAATGCTCAATGAATAACACATCTTTTCAGCTTTACTACATTTCCTTGCAATCTGTCTTTGATAAATGATCTTCTCTGTATGAAGAGATGCTTATCTGCCTCAAACTAGGAAATAGTATAGGTACAATCTATCATCTCACTCTGCATATCACCATCAGTCTTAAGAAGACAGTGCAGTTTGTTTACAAAATTCTGTTCATTGCACAGAAAGGTAGTATTATTATTTTTGTAAATGTGGGAACTTTTCATATATTTTATTTTACCTCACGCATATCAGCTCATATTTTTGCAGTACAGAGTAACATTCCAATCCGTGTATAAAATACTGGGGATTTAATTTCTTGCTGTTGAGTTACAGGATATGCAATAAGAGGAGAAAAGTGGCTATCAGATCAGTCAGAGCTCTCTAAGCAATGGAACCGAGATACATGCCCTATGTGATCGCAAAGTGAAAAGTACAAAAGCATGGCCGAGGTGCTCAGTGGCGGTTCAGAAACCTCTGTGTCAGAATAACTAGAAGTGATTGGAAATACGTAGGTTTCTTACCCATGGAATTTGAAGGCACAAGTGGGACAATGCTATCTCCATGAGTAAGGAGCTCTCAGGGGCCTTGAGAAACTTTCTTTACTTGTGCATTACTAAGCTTCTTGGTTGGATAATCCCCTGTTGTAGAGAGCTTTAGGGTTATCAGTAACCTTGATAAGGACTTTTCTCCCAGTTGTGCAATCCAAAGTGTCTCTAGATACTCTAGACCTTAGTGTGGTCAATCAAAAGGGTTTCTAGAAACTTCCAAATGTCCTTTAATGAGGAAAAATCACTCATGGTTGATAATTCCTTCTCTAGAGCAAAGTTGTCTAGGGTGAGTTTCCAGAGAAATTTTTTTTTTTTTTTTTTTTTTTTTTTTGTCTTTTTGAGACAGGGTCTCACTATGCAGTTCAGGCTGTCCTTAAGCTCACTTTGTAGCTCAGGCTGGTCTCGAACTGACAACAATCCTCCTGGCTCAGCCTCCCGAGTGCTGGGATTACAGGCGCGCGCCACCATGCCCGGCTAAGAGAAATTTTTCTTTTAGTAACTGAATATATTGATGCAATTTCTGAGTATGATGAGAGAGACCAAGTGCTCCAGATAAACCAAAAGAAATATTGTGCTGTTTAATTCTAAGCAAATAACTACATTGCCCCTACTATTACTGTCGTTCTTCCAGAACAATTTATGATTTCTTATATTTTGCTATTAAAGCATCTTGAGACGGAAGGGTAGAAAGAGAGGTGTGTCACAGAGTTCAAGCATCAGTGCTAACTCCATCATAGAATTGTACCTCGATCTTGTGCTTCTTTCACTCCTTGCTCAAAACCGAATGACAAGCTCTTACTGCACAGCATCAGGGTGAACAGTGACCATTTTTTCTGCATCTGTCCAGACTTCAGCGAGTCCCTTGCACTAATCAAGATGTGCTTTGGGTTTTATGACTACTGCGCATGGTCATGTATCTAAAGTGCTTAGAGTTCCTAGCTCACAACAAGGGCTCAATGAATGTTGGCTATTGTTGAGATTTCCAGTAGTGGCTATGTGTGCTCTTCCTTATGACAATAGCCAATGCTGCTGCATTACAGAGGCCTCAGAAAAAAAAAAGACAGAAACAATAAATTAGTATGGTGGACCCAGCAAGGCCATTCTGATACAGCAAAAGCACAGGATCCCTGTGAGTTGAAATTCTGCTCTCTCACCTATGAGCATAAGTTCATTTTATTCATAATGAAAGGCAGTTAGCACACAGGTCAAGGAAAGCTCAGTAATAGACTCAAGTTTGAATCTTTTGAAAATATATGCTCATCATCATGTGTCACACCCTTTTCTCACTTTCAGTGGCTGAAATTGTACCTTGTAACTATTCCTTCTGATCTGACACCTCTTTCACTAGCAGTAATATATGCTGGAAGGTGCTTCTGCTGAGTCAGTTGAATAGTCAGTTTCTTATTCTCCTGGTCTTTGACCTCAGACAAATTATTCAACTATTTGTCTTCAGCTCTCTTTGTATCTGGTAAGCCCTGAGGTGACCCGGCCTACTTCAGTGGCCCACCCCAAAATAACTCCAGGAAGATTGTAGCTTGGTTCATGGCTTCCAGCCTCAGAACTACCAAAGTTTAGAGCTTGATAGCTTTGTTTTGAGGTAGCCTCCAGTGCATTATAGGATATTTGCCAGTGTCTCTAGACTTTGACCAGTAAAGTCAATAGGATCTGTCTCCCAGTTATAGAATAAAGGTTGTCTCCAGTCATAGATAATTGTATTCTAGCATGTGCTAAGCAAAGCCACTAACGAACTGAATATTGCTGGGATACACCAGTGGGAAGGCAACAGGGATGTAGAGAGAGAACTGGTGAAAGACGGGTCTTTCATGCTCACTCAGGGCACCAGCTCCCATGCATCCAGACTTGAGTACACTCAGCAATGGCTTCAGCTCAAGCAAGTTACTGAGTGGAGTCTGAGCCATGATCAGGGCTTTCTTGAGTGCTTGGTCCTCACAGGCAGTATGTGACATAAAGGGGCAGGTGTTGATAAACTCAGAGAGACAAGCTAAGTGACTTTCCTGAGCCCTCCATGTTTTGCAATTAAGAGTTGACCACTTATTAAAGGTACAAAATACTTTCTCATTGTAATCTTCCAGCAAAAATATTTATTTTTATTTTACTTGGCCAATTCTGATAGACATTCTTCTGTAAAACAGGTGCATGCCTAGGCTTGGACCAGCTAGAAGGCTTCATTTTATTATGAGTAAGTCACACATTACTGAGTTTCTTTTGTACGTGCTGCCAGAGCTTTGGGCAACACCATGAAAAGGGCAATCAGGCCTAGGATGGTATGTCATGTACTTCTTTGAGCCTTTTAGTGTCTTTCCTGGTCTCTCAGAACACACAGGCATCTCAGACTACAGAGTTTACATCAACACTGTCATTTGGTATCCACCCAGATTCCAGAGCATATTTCTCGCATGCTTCAAAATCATTCTGTAGTACTTCAAGTTTTGAACTTCATAGGTTAGCATTCTTTATTTGAACCCTTGCTCTACTTCTTACTAGCTGCATATCATAGGAGAGTTGATTTTATGCTCTGGGCCTCAGACAACACTGAGGACTCATATTCCACATCTATTTTTTTATCTTTTTTTTTTTTTTTTCATTTATGTATTTGGTACAGGATCTCACTGCACAGCGCTGATGCATAGTGATCCTCCTGTTTTCAGCCTCCCCAGCACTGAGATTACAGGCATACCCCGCCACACCTGGACTCTGTCATGGGCTCAGTGTGCCCTGGGGATGAGGCTGGCAAGGTGTGCTGGACTAGGATTGAACACTGGTTCCTGCACTTGCCAAAGCAGGTGTTTAGCCCACTGTGCTATCTCACTGACCCTTCTTCATCTTCTCTGAGAAACAAATTCTTATTAAAAAATTCAATAACATTATAAGGATATCAAGTATAATATTCATTATCTATCACTATTTCTATCCATCATTATTATACCTGATTCTTTTTCCTTTATCACACTTCAATTCACTGGCAAATTCCTTAGGTTGTATTCCAAAATACTTGCAAGTCTGTCTGGCCCATTTTTAGCCACAGTATGATTCTGGCTAAACCAAAATTCACGATTTCTCACTTGAATTAGTGGAATGGACTCCTAGTTCATAATTCTGCTACCAAACTTGTTATGATTTAGATCTATATGTGCCCCCAAAGCATTTGAAATGCTTCCGAATCATGGGATCTGTGTAGCTGACTGGCTGCTACACGGAGAGGTCTGTCTAGGTCGCTCTCTCACCACAACTCCTGCCTGCACTCTTTGCTTCCTTGTTGCCCAGACAGGAGCATCTTTCCTTCGTTGTGATAAGCTGTGGACCGAAAATGAGAAACAAAACCAATCTCTCCCTTGCATTCTGGATGTTAGGTACTGTGTCCTACCGAGAGGAAGGGGAACTAAAGCATTTCACTTATCAATTGACAGTTAATTCTATACACAACTTTCAAAATGACACTTTAAAACATTGTCATACTACTCCACTCAAAACTAGCAATAGCTTCTAGATTATTAAAATCAAAATCATATTGTCCATAAGGACTCTGCTGTTCCTCTATGACTCTGTCTCTTTCTCAGTTTTCTCAAGTCAAAATGACCTCATGGTGGCTCTCCAAGTCATCCACATTCCTTCCCTCCTCAAGCTCTCTGTACTCAACTTGTTCATTATTTATGGAATTTTTCTTCAAGTATTCACAGGTTGCTCCCTCAGCATCTCTGTGTTTTATACAGCAGCATCCCCTCAGAACTGTTAAAAGCACACATCCTGCATGATTTCTTCTGCCATATTTTTTAACTCTTGCTAATATATATTTAACTTATCTGTACTTCCTGTCTATCGGCCTCAGAGGTAAGTAACAGAAGGTCAGAGACACACATAGTTTAATCTGCTCATTCACTGTTGTGTCTATCATTTCTAGAACAATGTTTTATCCAAAAGACATAGTTATATCATGTGCTGAATTAACACACTGATGAATGGTATACACATGTAAGTCACTTAAGTTATATCTTGTACATAATAAATTAATATGGGCTGACAGAATTATAAGCAGCAGCTAATACTAGCACAGCTGAAACACAAGATGAATGTATGAAAACGACAATAATTTTCAGTAGGGGAGTAATATAAGAAGATATAATCTTTAGAATTGGTAACTAACATTTTATGGGTAGGCATTATGTCTTTTAATATCCATAGCAATGATATGAAATAGAAAATCATATAATTGCCCATAGTCATGATAAATAAAGCCCCTATAATTAGGGTCACATGGTAGAAGTCTGAGATTTGAATTCAGTCCCTGGAGTTTGACTTCAGAGTTCTGGTGTTTAACCTCCACATGTTTTAGTATTCCAGAAGTATGGTTTTGGTATCAGTCTGAGAAAACAGTATTTTATTGGGGAGCAATAGAATGTGAAGGGATCAACCCTTAAATTATACTTTAATAAATTATTTATGCTTTCACTAAACAGATCATCTTGTCTAGCTCTATATTAAACACTAACGATGTGCAAATGAGTAGTGAATTTATGGTTCCCCTCTTTTACAGTTAAACAAGGGAAACAGATACATTACTAACTGGTGACAAAGCATGCAATAAAAACTGTACTAGACACATGCATAATAATCTGCAGTAAGGCTGGGGAGATAGCTCAGTGGAATAAGCACTTCCCTGGCAAACACAAGAGCCTGTGTTCAATCCCCGGTTCCACAAAAAACAAACAAACAAACAAACAGTGATACCAACAAGCTAATGAACCCAATAATAATATTGCTTATTTTGTGCCAAATACAGTTCTACATCTTTAGAAAATCTTACTAACATGATCCTTGAATAAGCACCTGCCTGGCAAGCACAAGTTCCTGAGTTCAAGACCCAGTATCAGAAAACAAAACAAAACAAAAAACTGAAACGATCTTTGAAATTTCCTTACAATATAAGTAACAGTAAAATCTCAACTTGACAGCAAACCAAAGTACATAGAATTAAAATAATGCAGTACGTAAGTAGTGAATCCATATTGATGCATGTCCATCATTGGGACAAGACACCAGTCATTCACAACATAAATGAGGATGAGTTGCATTGAGTTTATAGTTTCAGGAAGGCCAGTGCATAATCCATTGACTCCAGCGTAGAAATAGCATAATGGAAGAGCTTGGCAGAGGACAGCTATTCAAACCATGGCAACCAGGAAGCCTAGAAAGAAGGGAAGATCCAGGACGGTGGCATACCCTTGAAAGCATGCCTCTTATCATACATCTCCTTCATCTATGCCCACCTCATAGGAACATATTTAGTTACTAGCTAATGGATCAGTGTACTGATGGGTATAACTGGCACGTGATCCAATCCCATTGTGTAAATCCCAGTTCTGACAAAGTGAGACTTTGTGTGTGGAGGGGGGCATTCTATATCTAAACCATAAGAGAAGCCATATCAAACAAACAGCACTGGCTCTAATAAAGCATGCACATAAAGGTGATAATGATGTGGAAAAACATACATCAGTTGTATAATAGTATACATCTATAACTTCTTGTAAGTTTACTCCTTTGTATTAATTAAAAACTCTAAGGGAGTTTATACTATATATATATATATTTTTTTCCTACCTCAGGTTTATTTGTACAAAAAGCACAGGAGGATACCAGCCCCCTACAGATGGCACCACAGGGGTCACCAGTCCTTCTGTTCTTACATCAGCAGATAGGAGGCTCTCACTATAGAGCCTTCCTGGGGGCCTGGGCACCTTTGGGAGCCTTGGCTGGAGCAGACGCTGGAGCCTCAGGCTTGGCTGGAGCTTGGGCCTTTGCTCAGCAAGCCCCGTGACCCTTGGCAATGTGGGCATGGATACACTTCCCAAGCTTAGGGTGGGCAATATAGACAAGTCGAGTGAGCCTGCAGTTTACTCCCTTTGAAATGACCTTGGGCTTGACCTCCTTGGGCTTGACAAGGGCCTGGATGGCCTTGGTGCATGCACTCATGGCCTTGGCATTGTCTGCTTGCATCTTCTTGAAGCCCTTCTTATTGTGCTTCTTGGCAAAGTGCGTGTTCCTAAGGAACTTGGGATCTACCCCCTTCAGAGATTCATATCTCTGTGACCGAGGTTTCTTGATGCCATTTCTGTGCCATTTTTGGGACTGGTTGTGCGTGGTGTGGTACTTGGACTTGGCCACAGCTGCACTGTAAACAGCAGCCTATACTGCATATTTTTAAACTATTTACCACTTCAGGAAGGTAAGAAAAGATAGTTTTTACTACATTAAACAAAACCAATATATATTTATTTATATCAAAAAGATTTCTATTTCTAACAAATGTACAATGCTAATTTCTTCTAGTAAAAATTCCATTTAAAATGAACTGGCAGAACGATTGAAACATATACCTGGAATAATAGCTGATAATAACTGCAAAGTTTTTGATCAAGAACAGTGAAGGGAGCAGATCCTAGCACATACCAATGGCACTGTAAAGAGAGAGGGGGTGTTGATATTGACACAGCAGTAGCTGGGAAAAGCACTGTGTGGAGTCTTTATTCCCAAGAATATGTCATGTAGGATATGAAAAGTAGCATTTAAAATAAAGAGAAAAATGTTAATCATTCATGTGGGTTTGCTGCAGCTACTGGTTAACCATTTGAGAAAGGAAAACAGTTTCTTACAGCATTCAGAGAAGTTCAAGGTGTCTAAAGAAAGGAATGCTAAAGCCTTTAAATTAAGGTGAATTAAGTTTGAAGCATTTATACTGAAGTGGATGCCACTTGAACATATACTCATAAGTGAAATAAACCAGACACATGTATAAATATCGTATAGTCTCCCTAGTATAACAAGCGAAAAGCAGAAATACAAAAGGAAATGTACAACAAATAAAATCAGTTGAATCAGATAAGGCAAAGTGAATGGCATATGCTGCAGGATACTAATCAGCTTTTCTTCTGGATGGTTAACAACCTAAGATCACAAGTCAGAGTTGGAGAAATAGAAGAGCCACAAGGCCCGCCAACATTTTGGCCCTAGCCTTTCAAGGTCAGCGAAGACTCAGGACATAGGAGAACCTGTACTGCAATATCATGAG
>PVKA01040440.1:0-18760 GCA_004027165.1 Ctenomys sociabilis | reverse complement strand
TTTTGGTTGTGTCTTTCCCTGGTTTTGGAATCAGTATTATACTTGCCTCCAGAAATGATTTTGGGAGGACTTTTTCCTTTTCAACTTCGTGGAAGAGTTTGTGGAGTGTGGGGATTATATCTTCTATAAATTTCTTGTAGAATTCAGCTGTGAATCCATCAGGCCCTGGACTTTTCTTTGTCGGTAGGCTTTTTATTACGTTTCGTATTTCGTTGGCTGTTATCGGCATATTGAGAGTTGTAATATCTTCTTGATTCTTTTTTGGTAATTTGTGCCTTTCGAGGAATCTGTCCATTTCTTTTATGTCTTCTATTCTGTGAGCTTAAAGATTCTCGAAGTAACTATTGATGATCTTCTGAATTTCCACTGGGTCTGTGGTGATTTCACCCTTTTCATTCCTTGAATTTTCTTTTGCCACTTTTTGATGTGCTTGGCAAGAGGCTTATCAACTTTATTTAGTTTTTCAAAGAACCAACTTTTTAATTTGTGGATTCTTTGAACTGTTTATTTCATCTCGATTGAGTTAATTTCTGCTCTAATCTTTGTGATTTCTTCCTGTCTTTGTACTCTGGGTTTTGTTTGGTCTTCTTTTTCTCGTTGTCGGAGGTGAAACATTAAGGTGCTAATTTGTTCCCTTTCTGTTTTCCTAATGTGTGAGTTCATAGCTATTATTTTCCCTCTAAGACCTCCTTTCATCGCATCCCATCAATTCCAGTAAGTTGCACTTGAATTTTCATTGAATTGTACATATTGTTGAATTTCTTATTGAATTTCTTCTGCAACCCATTGATTGCTGAGCAGGGTATTGTTTAGTTTCCATGAATTTAGTGGGTTTTTCTGGTTTCTGTTGTCATTTATTTCCAATTTCATTGCATTGTGGTCAGATAGTATGCATGGGATAATTTCTATTTTCTTGCATATACTTAGGCATGACCTCTGGACTAGCATGTGGTGTATTTTGGAAAATGACCCATGTGCAGCTGAAAAAAATGTGTATTCAGCTGTGGTTGGGTGGAAACACTCTGTATATGTCCACCAGGTCCATTTGTTCCAAGCTCTGGTTCAGTTCTGCTACTTCCTTGCTAATTTTTTGTCTGGTTGACCTATCTTTTTGAGATAAGGGTGTGTTAAGATCTCCTGTTAAGATTGTGTTCTTAGACATGAAGTTTTTCATGTCCCTTAAGATTTGTCTTACATAGTGGGGTGCTCCTGTGTTTGGTACATAGATATTTATGAGTATTAGTTCTTGCTCTTGAATTTTTCCCCTGACCAATATATAGTAGCCTTCTTTGTGTCGTTTGATCATTCTTGGTTTGAACTTGAGACTGTCTGAGAACATAATTGCTACTCCTCCTTTTTTGTGAGGTGCTGGGGCATGTAGTATTGTTTTCCATCCTTTCACTTTGAGCCATGAATGTCCTTTTGTGTTAAGTATGTTTCTTGTATACAGCATATTGTTGGATTTTGTTTCCTAATCCACTGTGCCAGTCTATTTCTCTTAATTGGAGAATTGAGTCCGTTTACATTTATGGTTATAATTGAAATGTGCTGACTTATGTTTGTCATGGTATTTACCTGGTATTGTTTACTCCTTTGTAACCTGTGTTTAATTGACTGTACTGTTTAGTGGGTTCCTTCCATTCTCATTCATGGAGTTCTGGTCAATGTGGTCTCTCTGTAGAACATCTTTCAGCAGCCTGTGAAGGGATCGCTTTGTCATCATGAAATTCTTTAGTTGTTCTTTGTCGTGAAAATATTTCACTTCTCCATCAAACTTGAAAGAGAGTTTTGCAGGGTATAATAGTCTGGGCTGGAATTTGTTTTCGTGTAGGACTTGAAGAACTCTACTCCATACTCTCCTTGCCTTCATTGTTTGTGTAGATAAGTCGGCTGTAATTCTGATGGGTTTTCCTTTGAATGTGAGCTCCTTCTTCTCTCTCGTAGCTTTCAGTATATTATTTTTGGGTTGGATTTCTGGGATCTTAACTATTATATGTCTCGGTGTGTTTCTACTTGGGTTGAGGTTATTTGGTGTTCTGTATGCTTTGGTGACCTGAATGTTGGATTGTTTCCTCATATTTGGTAGGTTTTCTGCAATTATTTCTCCCCAAATTCTTTTTGTGTCATTTGTATTGACTCCTTCATTCTCGTTGATACCAATTATTCTCACATTTTTCATCCTGGCATCATCCTGCAGGTGATCGATTATTTTTTCCTGCATTATTTTTAAGAGATCCTTTCTCACCTTTTCACTAGCTGCTCTGGCATCTTCAAGATCTGAAACTCTGTCTTCACTTTCACTCAGCAGGTTTTGTAGACTCATGATTGCTATTTTTAGTTCTTCTATATCTCTTTGACTGTGTTTCATGTGTTCCATTTCTTTTCTGTATTGCTCATTCAAGGAATCCATCACATTTCTGATCTCCTCAATTTTTTTATCCATGTCTTCTTTAGAGGTAGTTATTAATTCTTTTTCTGCTGTGTTTCTTTCAAGTTGGATTTCCTCTGTATATTTCTGGACTTGTTTCGGTATTTCAGATTCTATGACTTCAAAAAGTTCTGTTTTGATTTCAGAATTTATTTCGCTTTGAGTTCCTCATGATCTTTCTGCTATTGTTTCTTTGCTTCAGATGCTATTAATTCATATATATCAGCTGGAATAGTGCTCTCTGCACTTGTTCTGGGTGAGCATCGTTTTTCCACCCAATGTTTCTGGAATTCATTCTTTATTTCAGATACTATGTATTCAAATATTTCTTTTTTAATTTGGGGTATTGCTTCTCATTTTATTTCCTCTGTAGCTTTCTGCTGTTGTTCCTTTGCTGCTGTACCTGTTAGTTCATTCATTGCAGCTGAGCTAGTGTCCTCTGCCCTTCCTGATGGACTCGAGGTCTGGGATTGCATTTTTCCCCTTCTGTTTGTCATTTTGTACAGCACTGGCCTTTGACCTTTGGTGTAGAGCTTTGTTGCAGCTATAACGTTAGCTTGTTATGATATTCGGGTGCCAGTCTATTAGTGAGATTTTCCAGGTATGCCTATCCTGGGTCTAGCTGTTGTGTTCAGTTCCGTTTTTGCTGCAGCTCCTTTGGTTCCCCTCTGTTGGTTCCTGGGGTCAGCCCTCCTGTGTCAGGCAGGTCGTTGCCCAGGCGGATGGGCCTGGGCTTTGGTGGGTCTTCTGTGCTCAAAAAAGGATAGTCGATGATCTTATTCACTGAGTAGGCTGTACTGGGTTGGCCAGCGTCTGTTGGGTCTGGGTCTACAGGCCGTAACCCAAGAAGGCTGGGAAAGGTCCCTCTGGTGCAGTGGGCCTGGAGCCCTCACTCACAGGCCAGGCTGTGCTGGATTTCGATCTGTAGTGTGGGACCGAGGATTGCTGAGAAATGTCCCTCCAGCGTGGCAGGCTTGGATTTCTCACTCCAGGCTGACCTGCACTGGGTCTGGGGCCGTGGGGTGGGACAGGTAATCACCTGGAAATGTTTCTCTGGGACAGTGTGCCTGGAGCTGTCATCGGGCCACGGGGTGTGGGGGACAGGTAATCCCTGCGAAATGTCTCTCGGGCATGGCGGGCCTGGAATTCTACACTCATTGAACTTTGATGCCCAGAGAGTTAGGGAAATTCCCACTCAATCAGTGGGCTTTAGGTCAGAGGATCCGGGGAGGTGTTGGTGAGTGGGTCCTGAGGTTTCAAGCCAGTCACTGGCTTGGAGGGGTTGGGGGCAGGGATCCGTGTAGCATGCATGGGAAGAAGCCAATGGCTCTCCCTCAGACTCACCACACTCTCA
The DNA here is from genome assembly GCA_004027165.1 of Ctenomys sociabilis. Lineage (NCBI taxonomy): Eukaryota > Metazoa > Chordata > Mammalia > Rodentia > Ctenomyidae > Ctenomys > Ctenomys sociabilis. The sequence goes on along the minus strand of PVKA01040440.1, from coordinate 14,978 downwards.
CTGATCTGGAAAGCCTGGTGAGTCATGCAAATTCGCTGTTGCTGGGAGAGCTTGGCTCCGGGATCCAGGAGGCCGCTGGAGTCAGCCACTATCCTTGGCCAGTCTCTGGGGCTGGGCAGGCATGGGTGGGATCCAATGAGCCATTTTTTAGTTAGCTATTATATACACTTTTAATCATGAAGAACAATTAAGCTTGTGCAGAGTGACAGAACACCACCATGCCAAGGGCTCAGTCTGTGAAAGCAGGTGAGCAGTTTGCTAAAGCAAGCAGTGGTCAGAGGAGATCCAGAGCCAGCACTTGAGCAGAAAGGTGGACCTTGCAGGGAACTGAAGCCAGGCAAATGTTAGCGAACATATGAATCAGGGAATTCCGTATGGGTATCTTAGCAACAGAAAACGTTTCCAAAGTGAAGGGGCAGCCACAGCCTGAGTGCTCTTAAGCTCTGCAGTGCAGTCTTCTCATCATAGGCATGCCACGTCTAGACCACAATCTGAAATTCCAAGACCATACTAGAGATGGCGATTAAGGAGAGATTGGTGCTACTGTTCCTGGTGTTACTTTTGAGCTAGCCTACTCTTTCCTATTAATTTATTGTCTTTTGTTCTGGTACAGAAGCTGTGACTTAAGTGTGTAACTGTGCTAATAATTCTCCCCTATCTGTCACTATGTTCTTCAAATTTATCAAATTGAAAATTCTTACCAAGTGTTGCAGAATTGCCTGGGGAGACCAGAAGTGTGTAAGTTTTGCTCATGGGGTTTATTCTAGAACCTCATGTGGGGCATGCATCTCCAACAGGGGGCACTGCTGGTAATTTCATGTGTCAGCTACTCTCTCTAAAGCTGTTGTTCGTCACTGTGTTTGAGAACCATCAACCCCTGTCCGCTGGAGACAAATGGCACCTCCGGGTTTCAGCAGGGATTAATGTGCTCTGTTCCTGAGGCGTAACTCATTGGTAAAGATAATTTTGCATAAGGAACCAGTTGACATTTCTTGCGTACATTTAAATAGTGTCTTGCAAAGACTGCAAATGGTTTAATTGGGCCATTTGGTATGCCCTGATGCCAAGCATATGTGCCAGTTGATGTCCCTTTGATAGTTTCTTCAAACTGAAGTATTTTTAAATGTCTTCAAGACAGGGAAGCTCTTATCATGGTTAAAAAATAGCTGAGAGAGAGAAAAGGACATTCAAAAAGTCAAAACAACAGAATGATTCAAAAATCTTGTCTGTAAGGCATGAGTTTTTTAAAGTTGATGTATAGATGGATTTTTTAATTCCTACATTTTAAGTTATATCAAATAGGATTATTTTAAAGCTCAGTCTTAAAAATATGCTTTCAAAAGAATATGGTATTTTTTGAATACTTTAGTGTACTGATTTGTTTCTTTTGCAGGACACATTTTCCTTCCTTTTATTTCCAAACGCTACTTCACTGATTCCTCTGTTAGTAATGATTCATATAAATTAATTTCTCTATGAAAATGAGTTTTTTTTTCCTGCATTTACCATACCTCACTAACATAAAAGCTTTGATTAATTTGCATTAAAATACAAAATGATTTATTTGTTTAGCAATTAAGGATTTTATTATTCTGTAATAATCTGATATAGTTCTCTCTTGGTAAGTCTTGCGGAACTGACATAGTTTATTTAGCAGAAGGTATGTGGTACATATTTGGCTCTGAATAGAGTTCCTGTTCATGATGTGTCTTTAAAGGTCCTTTTCAACTACAAGTCCTTGTCTGTCTCAGCACTGATACAGATAGTTGAGCTTATGTGGTGTTCATTGTGATAGGAGATCACAAATGCCAGTAAGAAAAGAACAAAGAAACAGACATACATCAAAGCAGAAGAAGCTCTTTTGTAAGTGGAGAACCGGACAGGACAAAGTCACCATTGTTTTTATTGCCTTAGAAAACAAAAAGTGGCTGTTTGTTAATCAATCACAATTTGTCCTGAAATGATACAAGCTGAGATTAAAATAAAAGATTATATCAATATGTAAATGCTTCAAAACACTTTTCACAGTGCATTTGGTGCCCAGCTACCAGTAGAGTGGTACCACTCATCTTGATTTAGCCACCATGTGTCTCAAAAGGTAGACATTTCTCAAAGGTATTTCCCTAGGACATTTTCAACTCTGAAAGCATGAACTGTAGTGACTCTGAGCATTTTTCTACTGATACACACAGGTTTGTACTTATAAAGGCTTCATTAAAGGGCTTCACAATACTTGAGTAGTATTTTCTGATGGTAATAAGAATAGATGTGATTTTTCAGAAGTCTCCGAACCAAGTCCAGCAGCCCCAGGCTTCTTTGTCCTGTGCACTATTCACCAGATGTATTTACTCAGTTCCTTGCAGCCTTTCCTGAGCTCTCCAGGGAAAATGTTCAGCTGACTCAGAAACAAAATCACTTTTTTACATAAGAGAAAAATAAATTATAGTTTTAGTAAAAATGCTGACAATATAGACATAAGCAATCACATAAAACCTCTGTGTTTAGAGTGCAGAAAATGTATAAAAATACTTAGACTACTAAAAGACCCACAACTGTCTCCATTTCCCATTCCTTGGTGGGATGCTGAATGTTTCTTTGACCCAGTACTCTTAAATCAGCCTTCTCAGTTGTTGATTTCTTTTCCTGCAATCAGCTCATTTAGCTTCCCTGATGCTTTCTGAACAAAAGCCTGGTCACTAAAGAACTTGAGTGTATCCTGTGCTTTTCCACTGACCCAGTTATGATTTATTCTGTTCAGATCTGGTGCATACCACATATGTGTTCTGGGGGTGAAAATACTTCTGAAAAGATATGGTATATATTAGGCACAAAAAATACAGTTAAACCCAAAAGAATGCATTTTCTAGGGTGCCATCGGTAGTAATTAGGCCCAGTATTAAGTCACCTACTAAAGGAAGATTTAAGCTACTGAAATAGATAGTAAATTTGCACATAATAGGTAATTTACATTTCTGTGAAGAGTGCTTTTAAAAACTGGCAACTTGCCAGGTAAAAAAAAAAAGTAAAAGGTGTGTGTTTTTTTTTTTTTTTTTTTACCTTGAATCAGACAATAAAACGTAAATATCCCTAAAGAATATATTAGTGTGGACAGCATGGGGACTCACATGTTTTCTCCATTGAGCATTAAACAGATACTTTGGTTGCTTCCTTTATTTGCTGTAACTCTCTGAGGAGGTTTATTAGCTCTATCTTGCAGATGGGAGAACTCAACTCAGAGATTAATTCTATTTTCCCCAAAGTTCCTTAAAGACAAGAGCTATAATTTAGAACCTAGTGAATTTGGCTTCAAATACTGTAAGGTTGTTTCCTCCACAGAAATCTATGTCTGTAAAATTAGAGCTGGGAGGGTGGCATCAGAAGTGATTTCTATGAAGGGAAAGCCTTGGATTATCCAACATAGATTTCTTAAATAGTAAGTTACAATGAGAGCAAGATGTGATGATGCACACCTGTAATCCCAGCATTGAGGAGTCAAAGGCAGGAAAATTGCTATAGATACAGGGGAATGACACTCCTACTAAAAGACACCTTGGATAAATTTGTGTTCTTTAAAAACTAAGAATGAATTTTAGAAACAAAGATAGATATATAGCGACATTCTCTTAATTCAATGAATAAAGGCATCTGCTCTAATAGTGTTTGTAAATAAAATATCATGTATGCACCTTGCACAACAGAAAACCAATATGAAAACAATATGCAATGTATTAATTATTGAATCTGTTCTACTAATTTGCTTTGAAACTGTCCCATTGCTATTGATTCTTCAGTAAAATTATGGAAAATAAAAAAACAATGGAGGTTAAGAGCAGAATATATTTACTGACAAAAAGAAAGGTGTCTGAGAAGGGACAGAAAGTGACCCAAGTGGTTTCTAAGGAATCTGCTTTTCTAGGGATTTTCACCAAAACCATGAGGTGAGGTGGGTCTAAGTTGTTAAATGGGAACTCACTTAGGTGGGCATAAGGTGGGACAAAACTATGGACAACCAATAAGATTACAAGCATCATTGCTCAGGTAAAATTGATTAAATCCAAGATCAAATAGGAAAGCAAGTCACATAGTAAGCAGGCATGAATATAGAAGAGGGGCTTACCCAGTAGGAGTTTGGGTCAGTGACTCTTCCTGGCTTCCTCAGGGTGACAGAGCCCTATTTACAAGACCAGTCCTGGATGCTTATAATTAGGGAGGTATGTATTTGTTTGATCTTTTGTCTTGGAGGTCTGGCCTCGTTTCTGTCAGCGTCTGCTGCTCTCACAGTTGCAAGGCATCTTGGCTTCCAAGATGCAACTGGCTCTTTAGCTGCCTACAACAGTAAAAATTAGAGGGCAGCCTGGCCTATAGAGTGAGTTCAAAACCAGTCTGCATTACATAGAGAGACCCTGTCTCCAAACAAATGAATGAATGAATGCATGAATAAGTAAAATAAAAAAAGTTGAAAAATTTAAGAATAAATAAAATGAGATAAATCTGAGAATTTATGAAATACCCCTCTGCGCCACCCCACCCCTCACACACACTCATCAGTCTGCCTCCACACACCTAATTCCAAGCGAAGTGGAAACTCAGAGGGGATCAGTCACTCAAGCCCGATAGATTTCTTAACTGTGAATCAGGTCCGTATCCACTCTGCTGCTAAAGAGCTTATTCCAGCGGCTCTTTCTCCCATGCTTTGGGGCAGGGAGGGCACTGGGATTCACAACACATTAGAGTATTTTCCCTACATCCAGATTTTCTAGTTTTTGCTTTCACCCCTTCACATCTTCATCTTCAGACTTTCTTTATCCACTCCAGATCATCTCTCAAAGTTCCATTGACATGTGGTGAGACACATCACAAAGGATTTAGCTCCCTGCAATTCATCCAGAATTGCACATATTATAGGCAGTGACTCTGCTTCTTTACTATCCTGTATGGCGATTCGGTATGGACCTTTATTTGGTAGATCTATAAGTGTCTCTAGTACTTTCTATGTACCACATGTTATGGCAGGGTTGGGAAACACACTTTGTGAGTAAGACAGAATCTCTTGCCTTAAGGAGCTCACAGGCCTATTCTATTTTGTTAAGACAAAGACTAAGATGGTGCTCAGTGTGTGGTGCCAATGCTATCATTTTGATAAGGCTACTTGTCAGTGCCACTTGCCTGGCAGTAAACACCTGCTCACTTGCTATTGCTTTTTTGGGGGAGTGGAAGGGTCTATGGGGTGTTCAGGGTCTCACTACTAGATTGGACTCATAGTGATTCTCCTGTTAACAGCCTCCCAAGTGCTGGGATTATAGGCACGTGCCACCACGCCCAGTCTCAGTTGCCACTCAGCATGGCTATTGCTTTTTTGAAACTGGATTCTGTGTGATTCCTTCCTGACCACATACAGAGCTACACATGATCCTCTGTATCCTTTTACTCATCAGCAGTCTGCTGAGGAGACCTAAATAAAAACACAAGGCCTATTGCTGTGTTTAATACACATTTTCTGGAGACTTCTTAAATTTCAAGTGAGGTAAATCCTCTGAAGTACTAGGCTTCTATTAGTTTATTTTACATTTCCTCTGAGTTCTGTATCTGAATTTCATTATCTAGATAAATAGCAGAATATGTGAAAGAACACAGCCCCAAATTATTTCCTTCTGTGTAGCAAAGCTTCCTTTATGCCATCTTAGGAGGGCTCCCAAGATCTTCTCTTTGTGGGCTCTGATGCCGCACCACCGTAGTAGAGAGGTTTTGTTCACTTAGGCTGAAGAGGCACTCAAGGAAGGTGCCTCGCCCTAGGCAGATTTCCTGGTAGTGGATGCCAAGCCCTGCTAACAGTCCCTCTTTTGCAAAGCCTGTGTGGCCCAGAGTGAGTGGGTGCGGAACCTCAAATCTCATGTGTATAGGGAACACTCAGGCCTTCCTTCTCTGAGACTGTAAAATGATCCCCTTAATAACTATCCCATCTACACAATGTCAGATTACTTGCTGTAAAATTTTTAAGTGAGACTTATTTTTGCCAGAGATTTTCCACATTTCTGATTTATTCTTTTGCATGGAGGATTTTGTGTACCAAAACAACACATGTTGTAGTATCGACTAGAATTTTTAAGACATCCCTCTTACACAAAATTTATTTATATTTTAATACTCTATTATTAGGTGAGTGTCTCAAAAACATGCCAATTTCTGTGTGATATTATATCCATCCCTTTACTTTTTCTAGATTGTCTTGTCCTTCTGTAGATTTTAAATACATACAGGACTCATAGCTTACAGAGTAAACTATAAGGAGCTTCTTTAAAAATAAGGTTATTGTGTTTTTGCAAAAGCAAAAATGGCACAGAAGTTTTTGCTTTTCTAGAACAGAGGACAACAACCTAATAAGTATGGGAGCCCTGCCTATTTGGGTTCCTCCCTTCTGAGCTCTCTCTAGACACCAGGAATCTCTGAGCAGCCTCACAGTGTGCCTTCTTCCTGCATTAGGAGCACTCTGCACCTTTGGCAATTCCCAGCAGCGTTCAGATCTGTGCACTGAGGAGCCCTTGAGATTAAGGATCATTGTGTATGGCGAATCTGCCTTTGCATTGCATTCATCTTTATGTGCCTCACTTCTAAATTGTTTAACTCCTGAAGAGTTCTGTGTGGTTCACATTCCGAAGATAATATTTAACCACAGCCTTCCATGATCTGTCACAAGTCTACTGCCTCTCTAGTTGTTCTATCTCTTTTGCTTTCTCTTAGTAATCAAGCTTTTTTATTTATGTTGATATACTATGTTTTACCCATGATGTTTCTGCAGATGAATTTATTCTTTTCCTGTTCAGACCTGAAATGGTATTTGTTTGTTTGTTTGAGACAAGGCCTTGCCATATAGTTCAGGGTGGCCTTGAACTCCCTATATAGTTCAGGTTGGCCTCAAACTCAAGATGATCTTCCTCGCTCAGTGTCTCAATTGATGGGTGACATCAGCTTGGACCTCAAGTGTGTCCTTTACAATGTATTTTTCTTTAGGTCTGCAAATCTTTTGTCTGTCTCCTATTACATACATGTTGGAGCTTCTTCATCCATGTTCTTCAGCTGTTTTTTATGTTTATGCACTATTTTCTAGAATGCTTCTAGGTCAGGTTTCTGCAGATAGACAGAATCAATAGGATTTGGTAAACATAGAGGAGTAGGCATATGTGAAGGCCCTTAGAAGGCAGTCTGTCATAAGCTGCACACTCCGGATTGGTGGGAGCATGACTCAACTCAAATTTGAAGACTTCCGAACCAAGAAAGCCAGTAGAGAACTTTTTACTCTTGAGGCCATATCTCCAAGCCCCAGGAGGCTGCTAGCCTAAGCCCCAGTATTTAAAGGCTGAAGAGCTAGAGTTTGATGGGTGGGTGGGAGGAGAAGGGCATCCTACTCAGGAAGAGAGGGAGCACACCTGCTGCTTCTTCTACCTATTCGTTGTTCCTGTGCTGGCCAGGTGGTTGGTGCTGTCCACAGTAAGAGTGCTTCTTCCCTAAGCACTCTCCACTGACTCACTTACCTGTTTTCTTTCGGCTTCTCCAGCTGTCTGGGTACCCTTTGTCCTGAAAAGTCGAAGTCAAAAATTAGCTGTCATCACTAGACTCTGGGTCTCTTGTTATTACCATGTGAAATCCACTAATTGTCTCTTCTATAACAACCCAATTTGTAATAGCTAAATATTGGAAACAACTCAAGTGCTCATTAACTGAGAAGAGTATAATAAGATGTGATATTTTACAGTGGAGTCCTATTTAGCTTTAAAGAAGGAGACACTTAAACCTTCTATATGTAAATCTGTGGAAGTTGAGATCATGCTCATAAGTGAAGTAAATCCAACTTGCGAGTGTAAACATGTATTATTTCCCTAGTTTAAGAAGCTGAAAGCACAAATATGAACCAAAACATACAATAGCAATTGGAAAATGGGAAGAAACTATTCAAAAGGAAAGAGAACTTGGGTTGGGGGAAGAAGAAAAAGAAAAAAAAGAGGGAAAAGGAAAAATCAAGCAATCTATATTTCTATATGCCAATATATAAATATACAAGGTAGTTAAGATAGTTATGCCACCAGTTTCTGTTCAATGAAAAGAAATGTTTGCACTTATCTTGTTTGCTCTATTTTTTCCTGCCTATGGCTTGTCATCTGAGCACCTATTTTGCTATTGTTACTCTCCTTCTATCTTGTTTTGAAATTTTGTATCCTTGTTTTTATCATTTTTTCTCTTGAAAATAAGAAAAAAATATAAGATTTAATTGGCAGATGTGAAATTTTCATCTTATTTAATGTTTATATATTTTCCAACAGGCATTTTTGGGTGCTATATAAGTGCACTATAAAGATATTAATGCTGAGCAGAGGTGGTATAGAAGGTGACATTAAAAATCACTTAATCACAAGCCCTTGGTTAATTATAATACTTATCACTGTAGCATATTAATATATTTTATTATTTTCTTGGTATTTAAAAAAAACAAAATGTAGAATGTGTTAATTCAGAAGAGGCCTTCAGTAAATGATCTTGTATGTGCATTTCTTATTTTATGTTCTGTAAATTAAAGGGCATAAGAGATGACCCTTGGTACTACAGGTTAAGAAATCAGCAGCTGGATGTAGGGATCTCAGATGTGTGTGTGGGGGCTGCATGGGGATATTGGATAGGTTTCTCATGGTGTAAAATTCTTTAAATTTTAACATATACATAGTTTCTAGAACCATTATAACAAGTGGGATACAAATGACGTCCTAATGTAGTGACCTCCTAAAAACCTCCCCCTTGTTATCTGTTTATAGCTCAGCCTTTCTTCCATACTAGTGTCTAGTAGCCACTCTTCTCCATGCCTACACTTGTCTTTTTAATTTTTTTTTTTTTTTTGCACATCCGGGGATTGAACTCAGACCCTTGCTCTTGCCAGGGAAATGCTTATTCTACTGAGCCATCTCCCAGCCCCATGTATGTGATTTTTAAGACTTGTTTTCTTCACTCAGTGTAACATCATTAACATCCACCCCAGTGGTTGGATCATTTGTTCTTTTTATCGCTGACTACTATTCCATTACTAGATACACCACAGTTTTACTTGTGTATTTATCTATTGAAAGACATTTAGATTGATTTTAGTTTTATTAATTTTGGTGTGTCATATGTATGTTTAACTTTGTGATAAATTATGAAAATATTTTCAGCAAAATAAAAATAAAATCCTGAACTCCCAAATTAGATGTCAGTTATGTTTTGTGGCGAGACAAACCATTCTTGGAGCAGTGGTTTTTGCTTAGGTCTTGGGCAGAATATTAAAAACCAAGCTCTCACCCAGTTTGCCTCCTCCCTCTCCTTGCCTCACAACAGACTCTGTGCTCCCTGTCAGCATCTAGCTTCCTGCTTCAGTTTATTCTTTTTTCAAATGCCTGGAGCATAGCTAGCTATTACCAATAGGTTAACCTGTATGGTAGGAAAGCCAGGAAGTGCTCCATTTGATGACCTTTTTAAAAATCAGGACACGTGATACCACGTATACAAGTGTGCAAAGGTAATAGAAGTGACCAATTTTTAGAATTAAAATTATATTATTACTTATTATATTGAACAAATACTTTCTTTAGCACTTATATTCCAGGCTTCAGGTCACTTCACCCTTATGACAACTCTATATGTACTAGATTGTTATTTTTACTTTTATTTTGCAGTTAAGAAAACCGATGCAAAGTGACATGAAAATGGCCTGCTCGTGTTCATACAACTACAGATTTGAAATTCATATTCAGACACTCTGGCTCCAACATCTGTATTTTTAACACCAAGTACACTATGTGGTTTCATCCCTCTAGAATATCGCATGTAGGATATCTGATGTCTTTGCTCTACTAGGGCATGTTTCAGACTCAGTGGAAAGTCTTGTGATGTAAACAGATCTGAACTGAGGTGCTTGTAAATGGTAACCCATGAGGACATTGGGGATAGATAGAATAAGGAAAGGGAGTTCAGAAGGATAAAACCCTGCGTTTTAGCAACACCTAAGGAATGGTGAGTGGAGCACAATCAGAAATATAGAGTGAAAGTGGGGAGATGCAGGAGAATAGGGCCTTGAAAACCAAGGAAGCAGTTACATCAAGTATTTATTTTGTCCGGCTAAGGTTATAGCTCAGTGACACGGTGCCTGCCTGGAAGCGCATGATCTCAGTACTCAATTTCTGGTACTAAAAAAAAAAAAAAAATTGTCACATGCAACTTGGCACATAGTTGTACTAGAACACAGACTAGAAACACTCACTGTATCTGGCAGTTAAGAATGATCCTGTATTTTCCTAGAATTGGAAAGTCTAAGTAAACAGGATAGGTTATACTGACACAAAAACACAAGCAGTTACGCATTTTACTACTCATTTTGAGAAATAAATTCATTGTCTTCCCCTAAAGTTTATTTTTTTGGACCACAATTCAGGTAGGTTTATTTTATCTTATAGGTACTTAAAGAATTCAATTAAGGAATATCAAAAATTTCTGAGCTCCAGGAAAACAATAATTTAAATTTCCTTAGGTGGTATATGGCCATCAGAATTAGCCACTAATCCCTAAGAAGGATTATCTTCTGGAAGATTTATCATACCAGCATACTAGCTGTGAAACATAATTCAGAACAGCTAGACTTATATGATGACAGCATACATTTATAATTTAATACATCCAAATTGAGTGATTTTAATATTTTCCCTCAATGGAGGAAAATATTTGTTTGTTTGTTTAATTTGTTACAGGGTCTGGCTATGCAGCTTGCACTCATAGTGATCTTCCTATTTCAGGTTCCCAATGCTGGGATTACAGGCTTGTGCCACCACACTTGCTTTCCATGGCCAGTACATTGAGCCCTGGGTTCCCAGGCCAGTGTGGCATGAAGTACACGGTATTGAACCTGGGTTCTTGTGCTTGCCAGGCAGGCGCTAGACCACTGAGCTATCTCCCAGCCAAATATCTATATCTGAGCCAAGTAATAATATCAACATTAATTTCATATATTTTGATGTAATTAAAATTATATGCATAATACATTGCTCTTTATCATAGTCTTATACCTCTTTCTGTGCATTAGCTTTGAAGAGCATGCCATGGCAATTAAGGACAGTTAGATCCATTAAGACATGAGACATCAAAGTTTTAAATTAGAAGGTATTTCTTGGGACAGTCAAATATTAGATAAATTTGGTTGAATACCTTCTTTGCTCCAATTATGTGGTGTAATACATTTCATTAAGCTCAGGGAAGAGAAATCTCCTTTTAAAAATGAAATCATTTATTTATTTATTTAGGTACAAGGTCTGGCTATGCAGCTTATACTTGTAGTAATCCTCCTGTCTCAGGCTCCCCAGAACTGGGATTATAGGTGGTGGGCTACCATGTCTGGTGGGTTCTGGGGCAGGCGTAGCATGTGGTACTGGGGATTCAGTCCAGGTCCTTGAGCTCACCAGATGGCTGTTTAGACCATTGTGGTATCTCCCCAGCCCTGACAGATCTTCTAAACAAGTTGTTTTCTTCAGTAAGAATAAAAGCTCCACTTATCTGAATTGCATTTCCAGTCATTATTAGCGTCTCTTCATGTATCATGACATCTCTCAACCTGTAACATATCATTTACTTTGATAGCTCCCATAATTATTTAAGAAACTTATTTATTTAATAGGAACATCAAGTCATTTTCAAATAAATCACTTCAGAAAATATGGGTTATTTTCTCATTCATGCTAATTACTATCTAGTATGATAGCCTTATCTTTTTATTGGTTTTGTACAGACAGAACTGGGCTAGTCAGTTGATGGGGTGCAAACAAACTATAATGTAAGTATGGTATTGAAAAATATCCATTAGGCACAGTTTGCACAATTAGAGGGAAAGGAAGCTGCTGGAATTACTTCAGAAAGTCTATATTTTATAAACTTTTGATTAATGTGTTAAGTACTGATAATTTGGTCTTTTAAAAATAATTTGTTTGTTTATTTATTTGGTACAGGGTCTGGCTACGCAGCTTGCACTCATAGTGATCTTCGTAGCTTAGGTGCCCAGTACTGGGATTACAGGCATGTGCCACCACAACTGCTTTCCATGGCCAGCACATTGCACCCAGGGTTCCCAGGCCAGTGTGGCATGCAGTACATGGTATTGAACCTGGGTTCTTGTGCTTGCCAGGCAGGCGCTAGACCACTGAGCTATCTCCCAGCCAAATTTCTGTTATTTTTATCATTATCATGTTTACATTTTATTTTATGAGCCAACAAATAAATAGGAAATACAAAGGGGAGGGCTGACCTGAGTTAATGTGATTTCTTTGAACTGAGATTGCTGTATTTTCCAGGTGACACCTGCCTACTAATGAGTTCTACCAAATATAGCATCTGAATGTGTCTTCCTTAAAGTGTCCTAAGTATAATATTTATGCTAAATTTAGATAGGTTTGCTTATATGTTTAGAGATGTGTAGTCTGTTTCCAGTGCAAATAAACTAGATGTTCTGAAAGTGCTTATGATTTCTGTAGTGGATACTGCGGGAAATATTTTCACCACAGCAGTCATTGCATGAATAATTGTTTAAAGTCTTACATTCTGAAACTTAAGTTTCAAATTTGAGATTTTGTGTTTTCTAGATTTTTTAAAAATCAGTGTTTTTATTTGATGGTTAGCACAGAAGCAGTGACTATATATTCAAAAATAATGAGAGATCAGAAATAAGGCTGTCTTCATGCTGCAAATATAGACCCTTCTATTCTTCACATTGTAGTTATTAGACTTTTGAAAAGACACAATATTCAAAAAGAAATTATACCTGTTGCCAAAATGTTTTAAGTCTGAGAGTAAAACAATTAAGAATAGCAAAATATGCTCTAAGTTTCAAAGTTTAGAAGTGTATTGCTGTTACCTTCTTACTCATATTAAGTCACAATAGAAACCTTAATTTTGATTAATGAGCTATCATCCCCATATTTGATCTGAACTATTGTTTTGAGAAGGTTCCCAGTATCCTATTCTCCAGACTTCTTAATTTCCTCTCTATTAATAGGATGATTGATGAAGATGATCTCTGGAGATTTTTAACCACTTGAAGTCATGTCACATGAAAAATTGATCCCACAGAAGTACTGAAAACAGTATCTTCCTTCATACAGTACTTAACAATGAATCAGTACTGTCTTTTCTGTTCATAATTTTCCTTTGAGTGCCAGAAGCACTGTAATTTTGTGATTTGGAGCTTATATTGCAAAACAAATCAGAAATCCTTGTCACTACTTTATAGTTTGGTTAGGTGCTGGTACCTGGGTCCTTGTAAAGGCTCAGATATATCCTTTAGGATCTTGGTTGATGTCAGTGAGCTGGGCTGGCTAAGGTCTGAGCCTACCTTATTCACCTTGAGCCAGCAGGTGGCTTCACCAGGTTGGGCAACATAATGACTGTCACTCCTGTTCCTCCCTTATTTCCTTTTCATTGCTTGTTATTGATAATGATAGAATTAAATAATTGAAACAGGCAGCACTGTGCATTAACACTCTCCACATTGCCCTTCCAATTTATAAGCCACCAACTGTTACCATGTCCTTTCAGATTGTGAATAATTACATTTAGGTTTTATAAAAAATAAGTCTTAGAATCTCACTATCTTTCTTTGACTTTTAAATTATTCACACTTAGGTGGACACAGGCTCTTCACCATATGCTGAAATGCATCCATTGATTATAAGGAAATATTTCAACTTCAAATTTAAGTTCTTCATTGCAATATTTGCACCCTAAAGTGTGGATGGTATTTTGCTAGTAGTTTAAAAATCTCACACCAGCCTGTAAGAGACAGTTTTTCTGTACTAGGTAGATTACTCAACACAAGTAGAGCAAGCACATTAAGATATCACTATAACATTTTAAAATATCTTTATAAAATAATGTGCATTTTAAATTGTCATCTAGAAATACATAAACTTTACCACCTTTGTGTTTTATTTTATATTAATTTTAAATATGATTAATTATTTTAGAAAAGTTAGCCTTCTGTCTCACTTTGGAGAGGGTCACAGTTCTATGTAAAGCTTAGTACATGGCAGAATGGAGAGAGCAAATGCTCAAATACTAGGTGCCTTGTTTGAAGAGAAGATAACTGAGTTTATTTATATTATGAATGCTATTTTACAGTTTAGTCAGTTACCTTACTGTGAAATAAAAGACCCTGAAATTAAAATGACCCCTTTTCAGAAACTATAGCTATAGTATTTAAGCTAACTTAGTTTGATATCACTCCTCCTTAAATAGACAATGATACCCTACTAATGCATCTGAAGTGGGCCTTAAAACCATCCAAGACATTCTGGTACTAGGTAGATTACTAGTACCAGAATCCTTCTTTTGATCCAATTATATGTTGTGATTTGTTTGCTCTCTGCCTACTTTTCCTTTGATTTTTATAACATAGCTTATTGGTTTCATTACCAGTCTTTTGAAAATCTTTATTTCAGAAAAGCGTGTATTTACAGCTGCATTGAAAGCCTTTAGACCTCTATAAATTTGAAAGCATAAATGATAAAATTAATGTTCTGAATGGGCATGGTGCTGCATACCTGTAATCTCAACTTTTAGGAGGCTGAGGCAGGAGAACTGGTGAGTTTGAGGCCAGCCCTGGTCACATAGTAAGTTCAAGACCAGCCTGGATTGCACAGTGAGGTCGTGTCTCACATAATAATAATGATGATGATGATGATGATGATGATGATGATCATGATCATGATAATAATAATGTTCTATTAGGGGGATAGCTGGCTTGAATGGGATTTCTAGTCCTATTCTTTTGAGGAGTCTCCATACTGACCTCCACAATGGTTGTACCAGTCTACATTCCCACCAGCAGTGGAGAAGTGTTCCCTTTTCCCCACAACCTCTCCAACATTTGTTGTTGGTTGATTTCCTTATGATAGCCATTCTTTCTGGAGTGAGATGGTATC
>PVKA01040439.1:0-18760 GCA_004027165.1 Ctenomys sociabilis | reverse complement strand
ATAATTTCATGTATGCACCTTGTACAGTACCAAAACGTTATGAAAACAGTTTGCAATGTATTAATTCATCGACTCTGTATGGTTAAGGTGTCTTGAAACTGTCTGATTGACATTTGTATTTTAATAAAATAAAAATAAATGGAAAAAAAAAGAATGATAAATTTGAAGCATTTATATTGAAGTGGATGCCACTTGAACATATACTCATAAGTGAAATAAACCAGACACACATGTGTAAATATCGTGTAGTCTCCCTAGTATAAGAAGTCAAAATAAGAAATATAAATAGAAATGTAAAGCAACAACTAAAGACAATTGAGTCAGATAGTTACAGCAAACTGAATGGAAACTGAATGGCATATGCTGCAGGATACTAATCAGCTTTTCTTCTGGATGGTTAACAACCTAATGTCACAGATCAAAATTGGACAAATAGAAGAGCCACAAGGCCAGCCAACATTTTGGCCCTAGCCTTTCAAGGTCAGCAAAGACTCAGGACATAGGTGAACCTGTACTGTAACATCTTGAAACTCAGTTGTGCCCCAAATTTTCTGAACAAGGAGATTATGGAGCCACAGAGGAAAGAGATTGATGATCTATAGTGTGCCTGCAGAGAGTCACATGGAGAGAAAACTTTCTCTCAGGCTCTCACAGAGCGCAAACTGGTCAAGCATTGGCCGTGACTCATCCACATGGATGGCACATACAAAGGATCTACAGAGTGAGGTACAGGATTACAAGATAAACCCTGAGGGGACTTTACCGACCTCAACAGAAACAAAAGCTACATCTTTTGCTATATAGGGCTTGATCTATCTCGGTCTTAACCATCCAGGAGATAAGTGTAAAAATGAGGTATATAACATGGGGCCATAATCAACTTATTATTATGGCCCCACGTTATATACATACTTCTTGAGTCAACAACTTCTTGAGATAACTCACTATTATTGTGAAATGCTGGACTGTATATACACCTACAGTCAACAACTTCTTCAGATACTATTATATACCTACAGTCAACAACTTCTTCAGGTAACTATTACTGTGGAATGCTGGACTGTGTTTGATTGTGTCGCCGAGTTCAGGCACCTAAATTGGTTTAATGACAATGGAGTGCTCATCTTTGTCAGGTCTAGAGAAAAAGAAAGGGTATACAAAGGAAGAATCATGATGTGTGTGTATAAACAGTACAGTTAGGGTACATATGCCATGCTTCTGCATAATTCTATGAGAAACAAGATTTGCACTAATAGTGGTTGGACAAGATATTATGTTGGCTTCTAGTACTATGGATAACCACAAGGAAGATAACAAGTTTGAAAGTATTAATTATTGAATCTGTGGTATGATTCAGCTATAAAAAATAAAATAAGTATATAGCTATACTCTCTTAATTCACTGATCAGACACACCTGCTACAATAATGTATGTAAGTATAATATCATGTATGCACCTTGTGTAATACCAAAACATTATGAAAACAGTTTGCAATGTATTAATTTATCAGATCTGTCCTGTTAATTTGTTTTTAAAAAAAGAAGAAATCACAAAAAAACATAAACATATGGAAATTAAATGACAACCTCCTCAGCAACCAATGGATTACAAATCAAATTTTAAAAAATTAAGCAATATGTACAATACAGCAAAAATTCAAACACAACTTATTGGAATTTATGGGTTGCAATAAAAGCAGTTCTCAGAAGGAAATTTACAGCGGTGAACTCACAGAAGAGGGAAGCAGAATGAAAAAAAATAAATAACCTAATGCTGCACCTCAAGCTTTTAGAAAACATAAAACAAACTAAAGCCCAAGGATGGGAGGAAATTATAAAAATTAGAGTAGAAATTAATGCAATTGACACAAATAAAACAATGCAAAGAATTAATGAATAAGAAAGCTGGTTCTTTAAAAATTAAATACCTAGCCAACCTCCTCAAAAAGAGGAAAGAAAAAGAATTCAAGTAATAAGGAATGAAAAGGGTGAAATTACTACAGATCCTGTAGAAATTCAGAATTTCACCAATAGCTATTTTGAAAATCTTTATTCTCATAGAATTGAAGACACAAAGGAAATAGACAGATTCCTAGACTGATTACCAAATTACCAAAATTAGGATTACGAATTACCATAACTGAATCAAGAAGATATAAAATTCTGAATAACCCAATATCAGGCAATGAAATTTAAATTATAATAAAAAACTTACCAACCTAGAAAACCCTAGGTCCTAAATGACTCACAGCTAAATTCTACAAGAAGTTTACAGAAGATATAATCTCAATACTCCTCATAGCTTCAATGAAATTGAAAAGGAAAGAATCCTCCCAAAATCATTCCTGGAGGCAAGTATTATACTTATATCAAAAACAGAGAAATATTCAACCAGACTTGAGAATTACTGGCCAATTTCCCAGATGAATGTAAATGCAAAAATACTAAATAAAATGCTAACAAGTAGAATGCAGGAAATAATCACAAAGATTATACACCATGACCAGGTAGAATTCATCCCAAGAATGCTACGATGGTTCAACATACACAAATCTATAAATACAATACAGTATATCAATAGACTGAAAACCATCTCAAGAGATGCAGAAAAGGCTTTTGACAAAATTCAACATTCATTCATGGTGAAAGCCCTATAGAAAACTGGAATAGATGACCTGTACCTCAACCTGATAAAAGCCATCTATGACAAACCAACAGTGAACATCATTCTTCATGAAATGATAACGTTTTCTCTCAAATGAGGTATAAGACAAGGATACCTACTATCACTACTTTTATTCAATATAGTTTTGGAAACATTAGCGAGACCAATTGAACAAGAGAAAGAAATAAAAGGAATGAGAATAGGTTAGGATGAATGGGCCAGCCAGATAGCTCAGTGGACTAAAGTGCCTGCTCAGGCAGAGCACAGTGGCTGGGGTTCAATCCCTGGTGTGCCATGCTGGCCCACCTCTGAGGCATGCTGAGAAAGCGATTGAGACTGGGAATGGTGGTACATAACTGTAATCCCAGTGTTGGGGAGGTGGAACACAGGAGGATCGCTACGAGTCCAATCTATGTTGTGAGACCCTCTAGGCCCTGTAGACCCTGTACCAAATACATAAAAGAAAAAATGCTTTAAGGATAGGTTAGAATAAAGTTAAACTATCATTATTCACAGACAACAGGATACTTTATATTGAAGACCCAAAAACTTCATCTGGAAGTTCCTAGAACTAATAAACAAATTCAGTAGCATAGCAGGATACCAAGTCAACACCCAGCTTTCTGCTCCTGCCAGCCTGCAGACAGCCATTATTACAGTACTGCCAGCAATCCAGACAAGATGGTGAAGGTCAGAGTGAATGGATTTGGCTGTACTGAATGTCCAGTCACAAGGACTGCTTTTAACTCTGGCAAGGTGGATGTTGTGACTATCAGTGACCCCTTCATTGACCTCAAATACATGGTCTACATGTCCAGTATGATTCCACCCATGGAAAGTTCCATGGCTTGGCCAAGGCTGAGAATGGGAAGCTCATCATCAACAGAAATGCCATCACCATCTTCCAAGAGCAAGATCCCACCAACATCAAGTGGGGTGATGCCAGCGCTGAGCACGTGGTGAAGTCCACTAGTGTCTTCACCACCATGGAGAAGGCCAGGGCTCACCTTAAGGGTGATGCCAAAAGAGTTGTCATCTTCGCCCCTTTGGCCAATTTCCCCATGTTTGTGATGGGTATGAATCATGAAAAGTATGATAACTTCTTCAAGATTGTCAGCAATGCTCCCTTATCACCAACTGCATAGCCCCACTGGCCAAGGTCATTCATGACAACTTTGGCATCATGGAGAGACTCATGATCACAGTCATGCCATCACTGCCACCCAGAAGACTGTGAAACTGTCACTACATACTAATGTTCATTCATTTGCTGAAATATGTTTATGCATCAGTCATACTTTTCTAAGCAAGATATTTTTATGTAATAATAACGTGTAAATCATTAGATGGTATTTGTTAATTTCTCAGTGCCATGAATATCATATTGTTTTACCTTAATAAATATTAAATATTATAATTTAAAAATCTGAATTAAAATTTAAAGAAGATGACTGTGGATGGCTCCTCTTGGAAGCTGTGGTGTGGTGGCCACAGGGCTGCTCAGAACATCATCCCTGCATCCACTGGTGCTGCCAAGAGCCCAGCAAGATCATTCCGCAGCCAAACACAAAGCATGGCCTTCTGTATGCCTACTCCCAATGTGTCAGTGGGGTATCTGACCTGACACCTGCTAAGTACATTGACATCAAGAAGGTGGTGAGACCATCCAGCAGAAAAGTATAAAAATGAAGTATACATCATGGGGCCATAATATTAAGCTGAGCTGTAAATGGCTATGGTCGACAACTTCTTTGAATAACTCACTATTGTTGTGGAATGCTGGACTGTGTTGGATTGTATTGTTGAGTTCAAGCACCTAAGTTAGTTGAATGACAATGGAGTGCCCACCTTTGACAGGTCTAGACAAAAAAAGGGGTATAGAAAGGGAGAATCATGATGTGTGTGTATAGACAGTACAGTTGGGATAGATAACACTGTGCTTCTACATAATCCTATGAGAGGCAAGATTTGCACTAATGGTGGTTGGACAGGATATTATGTTGGCTTCTAGTACCATGGTCATCCACTAGGAAAATAATTATTGAATTTTTGATATAATTCAGGTATAAAAAATAAGATAAGTAAACAGCTACACTCTTAATTTACTGATAAGAGACATCTGCTATAATAAAGTATGTAAGTATATCATGTATGCACCTTGTATGATACCAAAACAGTATGAAAACAGTTTGCAATGTATTAATTTATTGAATCTATCTTGCTAAGGTGTCTTAAAACTGTCTGATTGATATTTGTACTTCAATAAAATGAAAAATAAATAAAAAAAGAAGGTGGTGAGAAGCAGGCATCAGATGGTCCTCCCAAAGGCACTCTGGACTACACTGAAGACCAATTGTGTCTTGTGACTTCAACAGTAACACCCACTCTTCCACTTTTGACACTGGAGCTGGAATGGCCCTGAATGATCACTTGGTCAAATTCATTTCCTGGTATGACAATGAATTCAACTATAACAATAGGGTGGTGGACCTCATGGTTCATCTGGCCTCCAAGGAGTAAGTGCCCCACCACCACAGCCCAGTGAGACCAGAGAGATGGAAAGGCCACACTGTAGAAGTCATTGTCCTACTCAGCCCCAACACTGAGAACCTCCCCATTACAGCTTTAATCCCAGGCTCCCTACAAGGGGAGGGGCCTTGGCAGCCCTGGCTCGCTGTCACTGCACACCACCAACAAAGCCAACTGTACCAAAAAGAGTCAATATCCAAAAATTAATAACATTCCTCTACACAAATAACAAACACACAGAGAAAAATTATAAAAGCAATACCTCTCATAATAGCATCCAAAAAAATGAAATACTTAGGAATTAATCTAACAAAGGAAGTAAAAGATCTATACAATGAAAATTACAATACTCTGGTAAAAAGAGATCTAAGAGGATGTCATAAAATGGAAAGATATTCCTTGTCCTTAATAGAAAGAACTAACATTATGAAAATGGCCATGCTCCCAAGACCTAGAATAGCAAAGGCAATCCTGGGCAACAAAAGCAAGGCAGGAGGCATTATAATTCCTGACTTGAAATTATACTACAAAGCTACTGTGATAAAATAAGCATGGTACTGACAAAATAAAAAGAAAAAACCTGAGGATTAATGGAACACAAAGATGTAGATACAACTAAAAACAACACACTCAGCCATCTTATCTTTGACAAAGGGGCCAAACATGTTTGTTCACTGGAAGAAAGAAAGCCTCTTTAATAAATGGTGCTGGAAAAACTGGCTCTCCACATGCTAAAAACTAAACCTAGACCCAGGTCTATTATCATGCACTAAATTAAAGTCAAAATGAATTAAAGATCTAAACATTAAAACAAAAACACTGAATCTACTGGAAGAAAAAGTAGGTGTAAATCTTGAAAACGAAGGGGCTTGAGATATAGCTCAGTGGCATAAGCACCTGCGTGGCAAGCACAAGGTTCTGAGTTCAATCCCAGGTACCAGAAAAAAAAAAAAAAAAGTAGTAACAAATGAAAAGGATGTTCTAACCATGATTTAGAAATCTTAAAGACATGAGAGTAGGCAGAAAGTTGATGAATAAAAACCAAACTGCATGGGAAATACTTCAAAGAATCAACAAATGGGGTTTTATCATACTGAAAAGATTCTGTAGGTCAAAAGAAATCACCAACCCACAAACTGCGAAAAAAATCTTAACTGAAAATCACTCAGACAAAAGAGTTCTTTCTGGAATACAGAAATAACTCAAGAAAAATCAGGCCCCTAAAATTCAAAGACCCAATGCAAAAATGGGCATCAGATTAATACATACTTCTCAGAGGAAGAAACACAAGTGTCAAATAAATACATAAAGAAATGTTCTACAGCACTGGTCTTTGGAGAAATAAAAATTAAAACAAAATTAATATACTATCTCACCCCAGCAAAAATGACTGTCATAAAGAAATCAACTAATAACAAAAACTAAAGAGGCTGTGGGAATAAAGGAACCCTTTTCCACTGTGGGTGGGAATGTAGACTGGTACAACCACTATGGAAATCAACCCAGTTATCTCCCTTTTGTGTATTTTTCCAAAAGAACTCAAAACGTCTTACCACAGTTATACATATGCACCCATGTTTATAGCAGCACAATTTGCCACAGCCAAAACTTGGAAATAGAGCAGGCCAGCTAGATTAGCAGACTAAAGCACCTGCTTAGGTAGGGACTGGGGTTTGATCCCCCGCACCACATGTGGTGCCAGCCCAACCCCTGGGGCACACTGAGACAGCGATTAAGACTGGACATGATGGCATACATCTGTAATCCCAGTGCATGGAAACCTGAAAACATAATGATCACTATGAGTCTGATCTACATAGTGAGACTCTGTAGACCTTGTAATAAATATATTAAGAAAAAATAGCATACAAAACTTGGAAACAACCCAAATGCCAATCACGTGAGGAATGGATAAAAAAAAATGAAGTGGTACTTTTATACAATAGAGTATTACTCCACTATGAAGAAAGACAAACTTGAGGCCTTCATAGGTAAATAGATACAACTAGAGGCTATACTTATAACTGAAATAAATCAGACTCACATGTGTAAGTATTGTATCGTTATCCCTAGTGTAAGAACCTGAAAGAATACATAAAATCTGAAAGGTATAATAGACATAGTAAAATGGAAAGAAACTGAACATTAGGAACAAACAACAAAGATGAGGGAAAGGAAAAAGAAGGAAGGGGGAAACAATCATGCAAGCATATATAGCTGACAGAGCAGTTAATGTTTAAAATTTTCACTTTGACTAACTGCATGCTAATATCTGTGATCTGAACAACTACAATGAAGATAGCAATGTGCAATACAAACACCACAGTTGAATACCTCTTATATCATTCTTCTAAATGTGTACCATCTTTTATGTCTTATCAATTATGATTATACACTTAAAAATAATATTTTTAAAAAGGTAAAAAGACAAGAAAAAAAGTTAAGGTTTACTGTTCAAGTATTTGTCCAATCTTGTATAGCTATATCTGTTAGTCTAAGCAATATATCTGATGATAAAAATAGGTAATATAACAGCAATTGTTAATTTGCTACTCTTGTTTTGAAAACCTATACCATATGTATTATTGTATGTTATTCTGTTTCTGTCTTTGTTTTTGCTATATGTTTATGCATTTGTTTTTGTTTATACTTTTTAAAATTCAAAAAAAAAAAAGAAAATGGAAAGATAACCTATAGGTTGGGGTGGGTATGAGTATTTTCAAATTAGGTAAGGGACTTTGAACCTAGAACATGTAAGAAACTCTTATCTCTTGAGAATGAAAAAACAACATAATTTTTAATGGGATAAGGATGTATGTAGATATTTCCCCCAAAGAAAATATACTACAGGTATTAAGCACATAAAAATATGTTCAAAATCACTAGTTATTAGAGATATATAAATAAAAATCATTAGGTATCACTTCATATCCACTAATATGGCCATAATGAGAAAGACAAAATAAGTATTGGTAAATATGTAAACACTAGAACTCTTACATGTTTCTGGCTAGAATGTAAAATGGCATGGTTGCTTTGCAAAACAATTTGGTATTTTTTAAATATTAGACACAGATTTAGCACATTATCCAAAAATTCTATCCCTTAGTGTACGTCCCCCCAAATGAAAGCTTATGTACACAAAAAATGCATATGTGAATGTCCATCACGACATCATTCATAACTATAAATGAAAAAAACATCATTCATTATCTTACTCTTCTCTTATTGCTGGGAAAAAGTACCTGACAGCCAAAATTAAAGAAGGAAAGCTTTATTTAGCTCAGTTTGAGGAGGTTTCAGTCCTTACTCAGCTGGCTCCAAGGCCAAGTACCACATGACAGAGAGCAGCAGTTCATAGAGGCAGAAGACAGCAGAGAGCAAAAGGAGGAGTAGCGGCAACAGAGAACTGTCCCTCCTTTGTTGCATTCAGGTTATCTGCCCCAGGCCAGTGTAGCACTCATACCCATAACCCCAGCAGTACTCATACTCATAATCCCAGCACTGGATGATGAATTAATCACAAAGTCTAGAAATCTGCCCCATGACTGTGTGAGGCTTTGGGGGTACAACTAGACACAAACTGTAACAATCATGAGTGGATGTATAGGTTAACAAAATGGGTACAGTCATCCAATGGAATATTATTTAGCCTTTAAAAATGAATAGGGTTGATACATGAAACATAGATGATTCTCCAAAACATTATGCAGGTAGAAAAATATATGGTTCTATTTATGAGATGGCTGAAGGAGCAAATTTATAGAGACAGAAATTGGATTAATAGTTCCCTAGATCCAGAGAGTAATTGCTACTGAATATAGAATTTCTTCTAGGGATAACAAAACTAGACAGTATAGTAATAGCAGCACACTCTATATATATATATTTTTTTAATATTGAATTTTTATTCTCAAAGGACAAATGCATAGTACATGAATTATATGTAAATAAAACTTTTTAACTATAGAAAAGTCACATTAGTAGGAGCAGTGAGCCAGCTGTAGGTGGGAAGAAAACAAAATGTTTCTAAACACTCACTGACAAAATCACAGGCTGTTTTAGAGTTTATGGGGAGACTAAGAAATGATGGGTGGGGCATTTAATGGCAGTGCCCAACAGCTGCAGGCCATCAGATGCTCCCAGTGAGTAAGCCTGAGTCAGCCCAAAGCTGCAGCCTTGCCCAGGTAGTCTGGCAATGAGTGACATCACCCATAAAGGCTGATGACTGCACTGTTGTTGCTCCCCCTTGAGAAGTTGTCAGGTATGAAGCACTGTATAAAGAGGACTGGAGCCTGGGAATCAAATATGCCCAGTCTAGTTCCTTTCCCACTGAGCCAATACCTGACCTCTACAACTTAAAGGCAGAAAAGCTTATTGTGGTTCACTGTTTGTAGAGGTTTCCTTCAGAGTCAAGTGGCCCCAAGGCAGGACAGTATGGCAGAGGGGCATGGCAGAAAACGGCTGCTCACAGTATGGTGACAGGAAGCAGTGAGAGATCAAGGGAGAAGAAAAGGAGATATGTCCTTGCAGGCTATGTGCCCAGTGACTTTTCCAGCCAAGCTTCACCTCCCAACAGCACATAGAGCTATAAGCTCACTAGGGGACTGACCTTTTCGTACACATCACACATGGTGATTTAATCACATCACGAAAACCCCACCTGTAAGCACAAGACACTTTTGGAGATATCTAGATATCAACCACTGAATTCACTTTCAGTTTTTACTCAGGAATTAATGCTCACTGGTATGCAAAATGACAAACAGGAAAAAAAGGCAATTGTTTTAAGGGGCTCTCCAACTGAGATAAGTAGAGGCTTTCATGGAAGGATTCTCAAGCCACAGCAAGCAGAAGTCATCGTTATGTATGAGGAAAACCAGATTTCACTGCTTTTCTCATAACTAGCATTCTTCATAAATCAACAACTCCTCTTTTATCCATTGACAAGTTTATGTATAATTCATTGACCATTCATTCAATTATATGCACATGAGCTAAACATACAATGTTAATAGATTTCTATAAGGCATATTTCTGATTAATGCATCTGAATGACCAGTGCATTTGAGTTCAAAACTTCAATCAATTTTGTTTTTTCGACAGCATCTCCCAGTGGAAGGAAATAGTAAGATCTATAGAAAAAGCATTTGGTCCTAGAATCCAAAGCTGCTTTCAACAGTCCATAAGATAAATATCCCCAGGTTAATTACATTTTTTCTGATCCTTAGTTTTCTATCTATCAAGTACGGATAATTGCAGAAGGCTCATAGTTGAAATAAGATTTAAATAAGCATCTTAAGTTGTGAATAAATGCCATTCTCTACCAATATCACCTTTGACATTTTGCTGTCTAGATTGGATCTCCTTTTCCTCCTGAATATTAGAATCATCTGAGAACATTTAACAAGTACAGTTCCCAAGCTTTTTCCCAAAAAAATTCTAGTAAAGTTAATCTGGGATAGAGCCCAGGTATCTGTCTGTTTTAAAGCTCCTAGGAAATATTAAATGGCAGGTGTGATTGATACGAGAGATCAAGGACTCATTTTCAATAGAATCACCCAAATTGATTATAAAATAAGAATGCCAAGGCAATGCTGTACACTGTACCTACTAGTTCAGAATTTCTGGGAGATACTGTAAAAAATTCAACTTATATAGCTTTCTCAGGTAATGTGAATATGTACTAAACTTCAAGACCAGAAAGAAAAAGAAAAAGTCAGGTGTAAAAAGAAAAAAAAAATTAATAAATATGGTTGAAAATACAGTTCTCTGAAACACAACCCAAGGAAGTATCTTCTCACATATCTTGAGATTTGGAGGTAAATCACCCAGATTTCTACCACCTGTGATTCAAATATAGAAGATCAATTGTGATGAGGGCTAGAGAGATAGCTCAGTGGCAGACAAGTGCCTGCCTGGTAAGCACAAGGTCCTAAATTTGATCCCTGCTACCACCAAAGGGGGGAAAAAAAGATCAACTGTGAGACAGAAAACACCATATAGAACAGTGGTGCATCACAAGGCTGAAGCTAAAAACTAAGCCCCTGGGTGCCAGAAATTATTACCATTTGTTAAATGCCATTTTTAATAGACTTGTTACGGGACACTTATAAGACCACTTGAGCAGAATGCTTGCATGAAATAAGAAATTGTTACTAAGAAAAAAGAACTTAAATAAGCCTTCCAACTTAACTTGCTCTTAGGCAAATTAAAACACTAGTTGTATCAGTCACAAATCTGAGCAACATTATTAGTTTGCCAGTGGTTTTGTTATCATGATGTACTGCTCATGATAACAGTTGCTTGGGTTGTGTCTCAGGACAGAAAGGTCACTTGCCAGACTCTTCACTTGGATCTGCAGATGTCTGATGAGTGACTAAAATGGGATGGAAGTCTTGGCATCCCTATATTTATACTTTGTCTGGCCCCTTTGCTGTCTTCAAGCCTAGAGTCAGACTCAACTCATCTGTGCACAGACATGTCGATCACTTGTATTTCAAAACGTTTGTCCAAGATTAGAGTGCAGGGGTAATTTGACCTATTTCCTGTTAGAACTGTGTTTCTTCTACCCCATCCTTATGCCTTTGAGCACCTCAAACACTGAAAGTCCTTCAACCCTATCATAAGGCCAGGATGTTTACATGAGATATTGACACTAGCATTATCAACTCAACAGTCCCTGAGTGAACTTGACCACCAATCTATCCAAAATGTACAAGTTCAGAATATCATGTGCAGGTTGATAGCACCAGATACAAGAAAATCCAATAGCTCCCAGAATAAGTAGACCATGACTATCCAGTGTCCCAGTCTATAACAAGAAAACTCATCTTTTGGGACCATGCCTCTGGCAAGTGGAAATTATTGTGCTTTTTTTTGTGGGGCAGGTACTGGAAATTGAACTCAGGACCTTGTGCTTGCCAGGCAGGTCCTTTACCATTGAGCTATCTCCCCAGTCCTGTACTTCTGCTCATCAAAGAAAAAACATAAAGACCTGCTGCTTTCATTTACTTTGTAAACTGAACCTTAGTCATTCCCTTTTGCCCAGCTATTTTTCCCTCAACAAATACCTCAATTTAATGGAAGCCCCTTCTCCCCACTTGCACCCAGTGAAGCTTTAACTATCCAGTTGTTTGCGCTGGCAACAACTGTCCAAGTTTCTTCTCTGCCATCACTGGGTCAAAATTACCCATTGTCTGGTATCAAATTTCATGATATATATATGATCCAAGACCAGGAAGGCATTCCTAAACCAATTTACCTACCACATTTCAATGTGAAATAATGTGAAGAATGTTCAACAGCCTATTCAATTGGGAAGGAATTTCATTAATGTTGTGTTAGTGTTTCCCACTTTCCCTGTCCTCAATTGAACTTCCTCTACATCTTTGAGGAGAAAAAAAGACAACCAAGGAATTGGCAACATATGGTGGCAACTAGATGAACCTTCCAGTTAAGTAAGCCATCAGTTGGTTCAACTTTGTGCCTTTGGAGATCATGTACTGTCTTCACTGGCAGTGCCTTAGTAAAAAGCAAGCAGACCTAACTATCAGCACAAGCTGCACAGCTACAGATGTTATATCCAGTAATATCACAAACCTCACTCTGGGGCACCATCATTCTCGATCTGCCAACTCAAGCAACTAATACTGGGGACCAGGGATATAGCTTAGGAGCATAAGCACCTCTCTAGCAAATTGAAGGTCCTGTGTTCAATTCATGGTACCACAAAAAAAGAGCAATTAATACTAATAAGTAATGTTTTATGCAGATACTTTTGAGTGAAAGTAAGAAACATAAGCTCATCCAAACTGAAGAGGTCATTTAACCAAGTAGAGAGGGAGCACACTGGGGGGATTCCTTCTGAGCAGGACTTTATCTCCTTTCATCATCTCTGTTTCTCTCTGTGTGTGGACCTCAGCCCACCGCTTCATGTGGACTTTGTCCATACAGTAGGGAATGTGGGCCACAAATTTAGCTACACATCTTAGAACTCCATCCCCAGATATCTCAGAGCTCTATTCTCTACCTCAAGGCACAAAGACCTCACAGCAGTATACTTACTGGCCTTGCTCCAGTCACATGCCTATCTACAAATCAATTACTGCAATCCCACTCTGTCATTAATGGAATACAACCCACAGCTCCTTGAATTTATATTGTCACAATGAAAATAGAGGAACCCCTCAGATGCCTTTCACAAATGTTAGGATACTACTCATTGTAGTGATTAAGCAATGGTCATTTTAATATTAATAGGCCAAAAATCTCCATTGATTTCACCTTCACTAATTTGAAATTTACTCTTGTACATTCATGAGACTGATTTTCATTTGCTTGAATCCTCAAAACAATTTGCTCTTTATATTTATATCAATTAAAATGTAGGACTATGAAAAAGTACAGCTTTTCATCTAATTGATTAATAATTACAGGTGGTTTAGTCTGTTTTACATAATATTTTATAATATTAAATTTTGCTTCTTTTGAAAAAGTCTATAATTCAGAATTTTCTTTTACCACAATTCAATTTTCTCCCAATAATTCTTCATGAGGGACATTTTCCCCTTCTTTTCAGGCTTTCCTTCTCTCTCAGTCAAACCCTTCCCTTCTGCTGCTTCCATAAAAAGTCTAAAGAGCTCATTAATTTATTCACAAGACAAGATATTTGGCTGTAGGATACAAATGTGAATGGACAGGTTCTCTACCCAGGAACCAGGAACAATTCCAAGTAGGATTTGTTCCAGCACAGAATCACCCTAGCAGGCCCCTACAGGAGGACCGCAGGATTCTAGTTTCTAGGAATGAATGCCTCTCTGTTACATGATGTCTCATGCCCTGCCTTCACTGAACCTTTGGCTCTGGAAAGATGAACTCACACTCTGGGAAAGGGAGGGGAAGGAATCTTTTTAGCAGTTAAAAAATGGTTCACATTTTAGGTCCTTGTCACCCCAGGAGCGAGATTGCTAACCTGTACCTATGAGGAATTAATGCTGTGTTCAAACTCATTATCATGCCATGCATCCTACTTCAGGGACACATTTTTATGTAGTAATAAGTACAAAAGCATACATACATGCATTTCCACAGACAGACTTACTCCTCACAGAACTAGAAGCCAAACAACATATTTCCCAGGGGACTCTTTTCTAACTTCCTGTCAGTGACGGCTCCTCAGGTATTTATTACCTAGTGACATAATCACTGTCTCATCTAGACAGCACATTTTGAAAAGACACACACATGGACCTAGTCAGACTGACTGTATGTGCATTCAATATTTCTATGAGCTACCACATGCTTTTAATTTACTGTATCATCAAATCTCAGGGTTTAAAGTTTTACTACTTAAGAAAGTTTTACTACTTTTTGAACATAGATTACTTTCCAACATAGATTCAAAACCTTTTTTTTTTTTTGTATTTTTAGGGAAGGGTCTACAGGGTGTTTAGGTTCTCACTACTAGATTGGACTCGTAGTGATTTGCCTGTTTACAGCCTCCTAAATGCTAGGATTACAAGCATGGGCCACCACGCCCAGTCTCAATTGCCATGTCCACGTACCCCAGGGGGCAGGGCTAGCATGGCAGGCCTGGGGATAGAATCCCTAGCCCCTGCTCCTGCTTGCAGGTGCTTTCCTGCTTGCAGGTGCTTTAATCCACTGAGCTATTTGGCTGGCACTTCAAAACATTCTTAATTGAATAAATTCTTTAAAAAGAAGGAAGAGTGAATTGTTTAGAAGCATATCTCAAATAGATCATAGAACATAAGGCTGAGTCCCAAATACCCCGAACCCACCATTACCATGACACTGGTCTTGGCTCAGCTTCCCCCGAAAATTCTACCTGACTGCTTGTTCCCATGCTCACACCTCTCCCTGGTTAGCTCTATCTCTCTCGCAGGCCCACAATACCTTGCATCCTACCAACATGCTAAGCCACCTTGGAATACCATTCTCTTGCGAACTGAGTGGTAAGTTTGTGTTTTGAGGGAGTACATTACTGGGCATGGCTTCTGCCCACCTTGGTATAATTCAATAATATTCATCTTAAATGAACAGAAACTTTTTTGAAAAAAATCTCCCTATAGAGTGCAGGCTGACTTTTGAACTCTTGATCTTTCTGCTTCAGCCTCCAGACACAGGAGTTGCCACAGTGCCCAGCTTCATGATTTGCCTTTGCCCTCAAATTATAGGTAGACATGGGGAAAAGTTGACCAATATGAAGGGGAGAGATAAGAAGGACCTCAATACAAGAGTCAAGTCTTGGGAGGACCGGGGCCACCTTGGCTCATTGAAACAGACGGAGCCTAACATGAAATCCCTTTTCTAATGAATCCACAGTGGTGGCCTCAGTTGCAGCTGGCATTCCAGGCCCTACTGAAACAGAAGCCTATGGACTGCTTTGTACCATATTCAATTGATTATTTCCACAAATAATGAGTGTTGGGATGTATCAAATATCCAGAGTGGAAGGACACAGCCCTTGCCCTTGGAAATCCCTGTCAAATGATACAAAGAAGAAATGGATGATCACCATCTAATGTGAGGCACAGCAGAGCACAGGCCAAGATGGGTGCAGAAGGAGAGCAGCAGCCTATGAAAGGCAGCTAGGAAAGAAGGGCTAGGAAGTGGAGATGGTGAGCACTAGCATGAAGCTAGGAAAAGACAGAGCTAAAGCCTCCCCTTCTAGAACTAAGACTGAATAGACAATGACTAAGGTGGAAAAGTCAACAGAGAAATATGTGTAGATTATTTAGAGAGTTGGAAATAAATTCCAAATGGACAGATTCAAATATGATGAAAGAGGTAGAGTCTTAGAAGGGGAGAATTAGAAAGAGGGAACCTGATCCTTCTCATGACAAACCAGATAAAATTCTTGGTGTCACTGATAAAGCCAAAAAACTTAAAACTAACAAGGAAAACAATTTATGCAATCTTACTTTGAAAGATACATACTATAATGTTGAGATGCCTATTGTTAAGCAATTTCTTATACTATAATCTGTAAGTTACTGTAAGTTTTTTTCCTACAGATATGGCCGTGTCCCAGAGCTACACCAAAGTGTCTCTCTCAGCCTGCACCTATGATTACTGTTGTAAAGCAGGGTCTTCCTCCTGGGGCAGATGGACCAAAAAGCCATGCTCTTTTCCATGTCCCATGACTCCTGCCACAAGACCGAATAAGAGTCTGTGGGGGACAAACACCTTCAAGATAAATATGAAACTTTTAATTAAATTAAATATTTATTTCAACCAGTTAAATTACATGTTATTAGTTTAATTTCACATTCACAACTAAATTTTAACTCCCCTACTTCAACCTCTGACCCCACAGAAGGAGAAAGACATGTGAGTCCCTGTCTCAGTGTGTGCAGGCTGTTCCCAGGCACACAAGCTAGGAGAGATCCACAGATGGGGCTACAGTCACCATGATGGCACAGAGATTTGCAGGACTCTGTAGGAGAGAAACTGTCCATCTATAAAACAGACACTTCGCTTCCAAAATAGGGCTTGTGGTCATCTTCTGCTGCTCCTAGACCTATGAACTGCCAATCCAGAAGGCTGAATGATTGAAAGCTCAAGGTACATAATGTCAAACCACCACCAAGAGCTCTGGTCCTACTTTATGTTCTACCAGGAGTGATACACAAATAAATTAAACTCCAGGTCCTTGCCAGCTAATTTCTTCACATCTGATGGTCTGTTTTGGGGTGGATTCTGGACAATTGGTGAGATGTTACCATGGATAGCAAACTGTGAAACAGGTCATGTGGTATGCCTTGCCAGTTCTATACTATCCAGTCTGAAAACCCCAAGACCACTAAACTGCGAGAATGTGGTTCATTCCCACTGAGTTCTGCTGCCAGGTTAAGTACACACCAGCATTCAAAGACAGTGCAACAAAAGAATGTAAATTCTCCCCTTCAGTTTTATACTGATTACATGACAGAATGATAATGTTTTGTATCTATTAGGTTCAATGCTACCTTACTGAAGTTAGTTGCACAAGTTTCTTTCCATTTTTCTGTTGTTTTGTTTGAGGTGCTAAGTATTGAACCCAGGACCTCACATCTGCTCCGTGCTAGGCAAGTGTCCTTTCACTGAGATACACCTCCAGTTCCTTCACTTGTTTTTCATTATTGTTGTTGTTTTGCTTTTATGTGTATTTGTCTTTTTAGGTTTTGTTAATGTGGTCACTACATATGTAGTTCACACTTTTCTACTGGACAACATTGCTTTCTGGAAAAAGCAAGCATCTTTCAACCTATCCCAGAGAGCTATGCACTAAGACAGACTTTAAGTTAGTTTCCTGTCCTGACTTTTTCAGAGTTCCCACCTGAGACTACTACAATACCGCTGTTTTCAAAGGGCCACAACACACTGCTTTGAAATCTCTGGTATTACTACCTGGATCAGAAAGTTGTAGTTTTCATAATTTGCCAGTAGAGGGACACGGAACCCCACTAAAGACTGCCAACCTAGGGCACTGATTAGTTGGACTGGAATATAAATTCTTTTTAATCAACTCAAGACTGTTAATTAACAGGTAAACTTACTGAAGTAAGAAAATGAAATGAATTCATATTCAATCTGAGAATTTCTTTAAAATTTAAAGATGTACCTGATATTAGGGGATTGTTCAATAGCCCAAAAAATTATCAAAATAAACTATTTGAACTCCTCTTACTTTGACTTACAATCTTTAAAATATATTTAATTCCCTTTTCAAATATGTAGCTACTGAGGAGTAAAATCCCAATATTTTCTGATGCAATTTATGAGTTCTATCCTGATATATATATATATATATATATATATATATATATATATATATATATATGATCTTTACAATCAAAAGGTAGTAGTCAATATTTCATAACAGGCCATAACTAATATTCTTAAGGACATTTATTCTTCTGAAGCTAATTCCTGTCAGGTTCTCTTCTCCTTGGAACCTTCTAGACACATTTGATCGAAATATCCAAGTGCTCTCTGATGTCCTTGTAAGAGGGAAATTTGGACAAAGAAACTAAGAAATCAAGGGATGTGCGATGAGAAGGGGGCATAGATCCATGTTTCATCTGCAAGCTGAGAATATGGAGGATTCTGGGTGGCCACCAGGAAGAAGGCCCAAGGCCAGACCTGTCTCTGGTACTTCCAGAGGATACATGGCCCTGCTGCCATCTTAATATCCATTTGCAGAGCTTTGATCGAATATCTTTCTGTTGTTTCAGCTGCCCAGTTTGTGCGTGTGTATGTTTTCTTTGTTTTCAACAGCAGCCCTGGGAGATTAAAACACTGAGGTCCTGAGGCTGAGGAAGGGAGGTTTGGAAGCTGATCAACCAAAGTTCCAGAGACAGTTGTCTTTTATGTCTGATCCATTGAAAAGGTATCTTTTAAACTATGTTTGAAAATTCTTTCAATCCATCACAGATACATTTCAAAAAGTCAAAAAGCTAGGGAATCAGCAAATCTACTAGGTTTAGATTTATTCACCTTTGTGGGAATTGATTCACAAATTCTTACATAAGATTAATAAAACTACAAAAGCTAGGCGGGTGTT
>PVKA01040438.1:0-18762 GCA_004027165.1 Ctenomys sociabilis | reverse complement strand
TAGGCCCTGTACTAAAGACATTAAAAAAAAAAAAAAAAAAAGGTGGGTGAAAGAAGCTAAAACCAAAGAAGAACTTCCAGTGTTCTGGAAGACAGACATAAAGTTTGCAAACAAAGGGTCAGCAAGATAGCTCGGCAGGGGCTGGGGAGACAGCTCAGTAGAATAAGCACTAGCCTGGCAAGCACAAGGTCCCGAGTTCAATCCCTGGTACTGCCCCCCCCCAAAAAAAAAGATAGCTCAGCAGTCTAAGCACCCGCTTAGGCAAGCACAGAGACCAGGGTTCCATCTTCGGCACCACAGGCTGTGCCAGTTCCGCTCCTGGGCACGCTGAGCTGACCACCATGGTAATAATGCCTGTAATCCCAGCACTGGAGAGGCTAAAAACAGGAGGATCACTACAAGTCCAAGCTGCATGGTGAGGCCCTGTACCAAATACATTAAAAAACTCACCCACATAGCAGGTAACCAGAAAGCGTTGGAGGAGCCGAGCAGAAACAAAGTGGGAAGTCTGGGGTGTGGCTGCCCTGGTGTGCCCCACTAGTTCAAATGAATCCATTCACCTCCACAGACTCACTACAAAGCCCAGGCTGGCCCAGAACTCAAGGCCATCTTCCTGCCTCAGCCTCCCCAGTGCTGGAATTACAGGAAGGCACCACCACACCCAGCTTAAAGTTTATAATTTATGTTGCCCAGTTGCCTCTGTCACACACAGCAATCAAGAGTCACTGCTCTCCCACCAGCTCCAGTGCTGAGGTTGTGCCAGTTCGACCAGGCAGGGAAGGCGAGAGTCGGGGAGGAAGACCCCAGAGCTGTAGGATGTGGGCCTGATGCCACATTTTCTTCTTGCCACAAGAGGGACCGCCTCCCTAGAAACAAGGCCAGAAGAGGAAGCAAAGCGGGGAGCAGAGGGAGCAGTGAAAGGTGACCTTCCGGGGTCATTCTGGAGCACCCAGGTCCACACACCTGGACTTACTACATAGGCCAGTGAATTCCGCTTGGCTTAAGCCAGGCTAGGCTGCATTTGTCACTTCTGTCATGTATGACAAATGGCCAATTACCACCTCCGGAAGCCTGTGCAGACTCAGAGGAAAGTGGGCCTTCTACTACCCAGTCTTGTGGCAGTCACCTGCATCCTTGGCCAGGCAAGGGCTCACCTGTCTCCCTGGAGCATTTATTATTCATTGGCCATCTGATCATCACAGAAATGTGCAAGAGGCGGGAGGGCTCCCTGTCCCCATGTTCCCTGCCATCCCCAGCTATTCCGGCCCTGATCAGAGAACAAGACTCCAGGGAAGAGCAGGCAGCCTGGACACACCAAAGTGCAATAAAACCACAGAAGGCTTGAAAGGGTCTCACATGGCCAGGCAGGCAACACCTGGAAGAAAGCTGCACGCCAAGCATGGCAGCACACACGGTGAGCCCAGCTACCCTGGCAACCACAGCGGAGGGATCCCAGGGCAAGGCCAGTCTGGGCACCCTAGCAGGACCTGTCTCAATATTAGGATAACAACAAGGTTTGGAACCACATCTCAGTGCTTCATTGGGTTCAATCCCCAGTACAAGAAAAAGAAAAGGAAGGAAAAGAGGGGTCCGGGGAGATGGCTCAGTAGAATAGGTACTTCCCAGGCAAGCACAAGGGCCTGAGTTCAATCCCCAGTTCTGTAAAAAAGAAAAAAAGGAAAGAAGAAGAAGAAATAGAAGGAAGAGAGGGAAGAAGGAGAGACATCTAGCCTGGATGTCCAGTCACCATAATAAATAATACAGAGCCATTTACTAAGCATTTCTCCTCCGTCATAATACGTTGTCTTACACTACAATCTTTCCTTGGGGTGGATTCTATCATTGCCCCATTACACAGATGAAGAGTTGGGGGAGATGGTTCAGTGGAGTAAGTGCAAGGCATGAGTTCAATCCCCAGTTCCACAAAAAAAAAAAAAAAAAAAAAAATTCCTATTACACAGATGAAGAAACTGAGGCACCGGCAGGTTAAGCAGCTTGCACAAAACCACACTGAGAGCAAGGCCTCAAACTGAGGGTGTCCAACAGCAAAGGCCAGGCCAGAGGCAGCAGGCCCAGCTCCCAGCACCGGCTTGATTAAGGGATTCCATCCCATCCTCTGACCCTGCTGTGACAGGGTGCCCTCTTCTGCAGTGACACTCACTTCTTTCATGATTTCCAGAATCCAGATTTAAGGAGAAATCAAGACCTATTTCTTAAGCAGGCAAATTGCTTCTCCACTTACCTGAGACTCCTGTGTTTAGCACCATGCCCTTCGGGCCCCACGTCCCCCACTGAGTCCCTGTGCCCACACTTCTGTGCCTCTCACTCAGCCCAGATCGGCTGACACCGCATTGGGCAGCTGTCTCCATCCTCCACACAGGCCCCAGAGTGGGCTTAGCTAAGCTTTCAATTCCATCACACCACTACAGGCCCACCTTATGGCCACTGTCAAATCACACACAGAAAGCTGCAGGTACTGTGCACCTGGTGGTCCTGGCTACTTGGGAGGCGAGGCAGGAGGGTCACCTTAGCCCAGGAGTTTAAGACCAGCCTCAACAACAGATTGAGGACCCATCTCCAAAGAGGGAAAAACTCAGACAATAACAAGTGTTAGTAAGAAGGGAAATGTGAATCCTCACCCTGAGCTGTTGAGAAACTAAGCAGCACAGTGGCTTTGGGGGAAGTTAGACTCAGTTCCAAGCGCTATGGTTTGAGAGTGGCCCTCAAAGTTCCTGTGTGGCAACTTCAACCCCAGCAGGCTGCTTCGGACGGTGGGGTCTGTGGGAGGAGACTCCTTCAGAGTGGCCTAATGTGTGACTGCACTGGTCACTGCCACAGCAGGGGGCGCCACAGCAAACTTGGCCTCTACTGCGCTCGCCCTTCCTTTTTCTGCCCCGAGTTGAGGAAAGACAAGGCGCCCACCAGGAGCAAGCAGCCCTCAGCAGCAGGCCCTTAATCTTCTAAACCCCAGAACCATATGAACCTTTTTTCTTTCTACATTGCCTAGCTTTAGATATTCTGTTACAGCAACTGAAAAGAGACGAGGACAGCATGTGACCCAGTCACTCTACTCCTAATTATTACACAGACCCCCATGAAAGAAAAACATATGTTTACACAAAAAACTATACCGAAATAGTCCCTGCATTATTCATAACGACCAAAGAGCAAAACAACTCAATTGCCCACTAATGGAGGAATGGGCAACAAAATTTGCCCATTTATACAGAGGAATACTGTTCAGTCTTTGGTAGGTACTTGAGAGTAGAGCACACACTTAGCAAGCACAAAGCCTGAGTTCAACTGCTAGAGTCAAAGGAAAGAAGAAAAAAAGTAAAAAAAAAAAAAAAAAAAAAAAAAAAACTTTAGGGCCAGGGAGATGGCTCAGTGGAATAAACGCTTCCCTGGCAAGTACAAGGGCCTGAGTTCAATCCCTGGTTCCGCAAAAAAAAAAAAAAAAAAAAAAAGAAACAAAAGTAGGTTGGGCATGTTGACACACACCTGTCATCCCAGCACTTGGCAGGCTGAGGCAGGTGGATTGCCTTGAGTTTGAGAACACGCTGGGCTACACAGTGAGCCCATTTCAAAAAAAAGAAGCTTGCTTGGCAAGTGCTAGGGCCTGAGTTTAATTCCCTGTTCCACAAAAAAAAAAAAAAAAAAAAAAAAAAAAAAAAAAAAAAAAAAAAAAAAAAAAAAAAAAAAAAAAAAGGAAAGAAAATAAAAAGAACTAAGCTACAGCAACATAGGTGAACCTGACATGCCAAATGAAAGCCAGATTCCAGGAGGCAAATATTATTTGATATCATTTCTACACCACACTCAGAGTAGGCAAGTCTGCTGGGGAGAAAGTAAGCGCATGGTCCCTGGGGAACAGGAGAGACTTGGGGGTCTGAGGTTCACTTGAAATGACATAAGTGGTTTGTAAACAGATACTTAAAGGACAACAATGGGCATGTACTAAAAACCAGGGAATTGTACATCTGAAGACGGTTCGAAGGGAGATTTTTATGGCATATGAATTTCATCTCAGTTTAAAAGATATGCCCTGGCATGGTGGCACACATTTGTCATCCCAGCTCTCAGGAGGCTGAGGCTGGGGGATCAGAAGTTTAAGGTCAGGGGCCAGGGAGATGGCTCAGTGGAATAAGCGCTTCCCTGACAAGCGCAAGGGCCTGAATTCAATCCCTGGTTCTGCCAAAAAAAAAAAAAAAGAGAGAGAAGTTTAAGGTCAACCTTAGCCAAAACCCAGTCTCAAAAATAAAATGTCAAAAGAAATAGCTAGATAGATATAGCTCAGTGGTAGAGCTCTTGCTAGCATTCTTGAGGGATTTGGCATTCTACTGTAAGGGCTTTTATAAACTTTGAAATAATCAAATCATACAGGAACCCTGTCACCCTACTTTTAATCCCCCCAATGTACTACGAGTCAAAGCCAAATCCCCTTTGGGGCCCACAGGGCCTACTGGCCAGGCCCTGAGGCATCTGGCTCCTCCTAACAATCTCCCCATCACCCTCTCTGATCCTCCACATCCCACTCTCATCTTGTCCTCATGGGCCTTTACACCTGCTGAGCTATCAGCAGGAAAATGTCCTTTCTCTCCACAGGAAGGCAGGGACCCTGTCTGCCAGATTCCCAGCCCACCCTCTAGGCAAGCAGAGTTCCTCAGGAAGGAAGGAATTTATAGAACTACTTCCGGTGCAATCTGAAATGCCACCTGCCACCTGGTCAGAAGTTGCAATCACTAAGTCACATGCCACACAGCAGGTGCTCAGGGAGTTACCAGGTACTGGCAGGGCACTGAGTGGCAGGCCCCACCCCAGGCCTGTCTGGAACCCTTTGGAAGCCTTAGTCTGAAAGTCTTTTAGGGGTCACAGAGCACCCAGTGTTTACCCAGCAACCTACAAACAAACACAGAAAGGAGATTTGAGATTGCACTGCTGCTGACACCCAAGCTTGCAGCTTCACTCAGGATTGGCCTCATAAAAATGCAAAGCTGCCTGGGCCTTTGCAACCTGACCTGTCCTCCAGAACTGATGGTTGCAGCTCGCACCTGCTCCTGCCCCCTCCCAAGGACACCTTCTTTTCTAGGGCAGGGAAAAGTCTAAATGGTTAGAGGGTGAAGGCCTTTGTCCAGCTCCCTCCTGCACCCGTGCACACAGCCAGCTACTTACCCACGAGGAGCTTGACATCCCGGACCGTGAAATCGGGGTCAGGCATTCTGGAGAGAGAGAAGCACAGGCATTGGTGAGGAGCCAACAGCAGCAGAGCCAGACTCCACCCTGGGCTGGGGGAAGCCACTTTTCCACAAGAGTTCCTTGCTCTCCATTGGGGAAGCCAAAGAGATAACACGGAGGGAGGGCGGGAGGCCAGGGGCATCTCAAAAGAGGTTACCCCAGAACCATGGAGCCTCTTCCCCACCCAAGAGGCAAAAAAGCCAGAATCTCAGCAGAGGACAAGACATCATTCGGCCCGCTTCCACCAGGAAGCCTGAAGAGAAGGGTAAAGGGCCAAAGGCCTGCTTTCTTTAGGGTGGGCAGCCTCTCTATGGCCAACTTTCCCCCTGGAAAATACTCTCCACACCGAGTGGTGTGAAAAGTGGGAGGGACTGCTTTCAGTTCCCAGGGGAAAAGGCCACACACCCTACAGTTCCAGGGATTTGCTAAGGCAGCCTGCAATGACCAAGGGGACACTGGTAATTAACAAAGGTGCTGAAGGTTAAATTTTAAGCCTACCCCTCATCTATCTGGCAGTGGATGTCATCTGACAGAGGCAGCCTGTGCTGACACCATGCACCCCCCCCCCAATCTCCGCCAAGGGTGGAACCTGCTCTTCCAGCCTGCCTTGGTCTCTTCCCTACCTGCAGCTCCTGCAGACCCTCACCTAGCACACATGTCCCCCACAACTGCCCACTTCCTGCACTGGAGAGTCTCTGAAGAAAATGTGCATCCAGGGCCACAGCTCAGGTTCTGCCTCAGTTTCCTAGTTTGAGATTAGTGGAGAAGGAAAGTTACCCTTCTCAGCAAGCAGTCACTGCACGAACCCAGGGTGCATGGGGGGAATCACTCCTTAAGCGTCCTATGTCCTTGCTGCCCAAATTCCTGAAAAAGACACCCCTTCCTCTGGTCAGGGCTGGAACCACGAGATGCTGCTGCCAGATCACGGGCAAAGGTCCTACACACACAGTGACCAGCCGTAGGAAAGGTGCAGAAGAAATCCATCCCCAGGCTATCACTGTGTTAGGGAAGGCAGGAGAAGAAGCAATGAGTTTCAACAACTTACTTAATTCCTAGTCCGTCCTTTTCTCGAAATATCAGGGGTACCCTGAGAGCTTCTCTCTGTACGTACTCATAGTTGAAATCTGTTTGGATATTTGAATTAAAACAAGTTGGTTAAGTTGTTCAGGAACAAACGAACCACGATCTATTGGAAGAGAAATGACAGAGGAAAGGACAGGGGTCTGCTAACCACAGGCACTGGCTCCAAGGCCAAGAGCTTCTGGAATGATGGGGTACAAAGCCCCCAGGGAACCAGGCCCATAGTAAGCTCTCTGCCTACTCAGCCGTTCTCTGCGTGCCCCACGGGTCCAAACTTGTCAATGAACAGCGGAAGGCCAGCCAGCACTGAGGAGGAGACTCAGAAAGGGCCATGCTGAAAGAGCCCAACTAGTACTGGGAGAGAAGCGGGGACAGACAGACAAATGCATCGAGGGCTGAGCTCAGAGAGTAAAGGGGCCACAAAACTGAAGGATGCCACCTGGGAGGATCTAAAGCCCCAGAGGAGGTTGGGAGGAGGCCTTTCATTGTAGCTGAACATCAGTGAAAATCTTATTGTAATATCCTGCATGGAAAAGGGGAGGGGGAAAGCCGGTTACCCTGGAAACTGTGTATTTGGTGCCAAAATAACTAGGGAACTGGGCACAGCTTTGTTGTCTTCAGAGTGGAATTCGGCTGGGGCATCACAGGACTTGCTGGAGCTGGATAACTAAGAGGGATGCGCTCCAGGTGCACTGCGTGAAGGGGCACAAGAAGGCCCAAAGAAAAGTCCACAGGGTAGATTTCCACCCTGTGGGTTGCCCTGGTGCAGACTGTAAATCCTTCCCCAAAGCCCCAGAGAATGATGGAGGCCTTGGCCTAACTCTTTCCTTCCATTCCCAGGCAGTAGGTAGATCTGACCGGATGGAACCCCTGCTTAGGGAGGTGAAAGGGGCCGAGATGAGTCCTCCTGTGTCCCAAGCCCTCCAGGAACTACGCAATACTCCAGAGCACAAGTCCTCCAGGACTGGTCAGAAGGGAGAGAGGGGAGTCCCTGGCCACTGAAGCAGCTAGCCCCAGAAATGGTTCCCCAGGGCAGCCTTGGGGGAGGAGGCAGTCCAGGCAACCGGTTCAGAAGAGAGAGAACAAAACCCGACTCCGGGAAAGCCCTGACCTCAGCGGCTCCCATCCCCAGGGGCTCGCAGTGAATGGGGATTCCTAAGGATTTAAAAGAAGGCAAGTTTAAGAAGCTTCTACTTGGAATCCAAGCTAAGGGCTCCTTCAGTTTCTTAGCTTGAGTTTTGGGGCCAAATCTGAACTAACTAGCAAGACCTTAAGGCTCTGTCCTTTGAAAGGAACTGGGACAGCAGCTTTGCAGATGCCCTTCAGAGCTCTATGGCTGGTAACCTTCCCTACCGGAACACCACCAAGAGTGGGGAGCCCAGCCTCACACCCCCTAGCCACTGCTTTGGTTTTCTTAAATGACTGAAAAAAAAAAAATCTGAAATCCTGGACTGAGGATTCCTAACAAGTAACCAGCAAGTCTACATATCGTTTTCTCATAGGCTCTGCCAAACGATTCAGTAAAGTGTATATGTTAGGGGGGCTGAAATCCAATTAATGTGGAGGAAATTTAAATGCCACTGGGATTGGCACCCTGCTCTTGGATTGGGACTGGGCAGGCTAGGGAAAATGTCCTCTTCCCTCCCCCCACTTCTCCCCCAACCCACCCAGCCCAGCACCCCAGGAGGCAACCAG
The DNA here is from genome assembly GCA_004027165.1 of Ctenomys sociabilis. Classification (NCBI taxonomy): domain Eukaryota; kingdom Metazoa; phylum Chordata; class Mammalia; order Rodentia; family Ctenomyidae; genus Ctenomys; species Ctenomys sociabilis. The sequence continues at coordinate 10,752 of PVKA01040438.1, read as the reverse complement.
TACAAAAGAGAAACTTCAAAAATGCAAAGCCAGGACAGTGGCTTGGGGGGTAACCCATGGCCCCAGCCACTCAACCAGAACCTGGAGGAGGGAGGCGCTTGCCCAGCTGTCAGCTCACCCAGAGGAAAGGGCTCTCTGCAGGGGGAGGGGCTGTACAAGATGGACACTGAGTAACTGAAACTCAAATGTCTGAGGGGACAGACAACGACCTCACAGTACAGGCAGCAAAGCCAGCCAGGAGAGCCAAAGGCATCTTGGCAACTTCAAAGGCATGTTCCAGGTTGGGCTCTGGGAAGCGAGACCATGCTCAACTCTAGGCTGAGGTGTCAGGGCTCTTGAAGCCACAGACCTAAGCATGAGCAGCATGCCAACATCTAGAGAGAAGTCACCCCTGTCATCTCCTAGTAGGAGGGCCAGTGAGCACCCCATGTCCTGCAGGTGACTCTCCAAAACCCCACCGGGGGTGCCACAGAGACCAAAGATTTCAGCCTAGGAGACACCTGGTTTCCAGGAGAGGCGCCCTGATCCTTGCCTTCAAACTGTCAGGGGACAGGAATCTCACCCTTAACCCTAAAGGGAAGTCATCCCATAATCCCACTTCCTGCTTCAAACTGTCAGGGCTGCAGTCAGAGGCCTAAGGCTGCGTGGGTTCAGACCAACAACCAACAACTTAGAGCCTGCTCAACCTGGCAGGGCCCAGGAGGCCCCAGGGCTCACCAGAGCCCAGACCTGCAGGGTGCATAATCCCAGTATTTCAGCACACACACACCCCAACAGTTTCTAACTACAATGGTTCGGAAAGACAAGTACTTGGGAGACCTCAAGCCTGGGTGGCCTCGCCCCGACATCCCAAGGGTATCCCAGGGGCGCCCAGCAGCCATCCAGGCAGGCAGCTGTACTTCAGCCGGTGCAGGGAGCACAACTGGCTGAAGAAGGAGAGGACGCAGCGTTCACACCCTCCCTCCTTCCAAGTGTCTGTCCCCAGGTCCCCCTGGGTCCGCGGCCACTAGGCTCTGCCCATCCCGGGGATAGTGGTGGGTGCAGGCTGGGCCTAGGCCCGCGCCCGGCCCCCTTCCCGCCTGCCCTCCTCCCTCACCACCCCACCCCACCCCCCAGTGCTCGGCCTCGTTTCGTCACCGGATCCCCTGGAATGGGGGACGCGGGCGCGAAATACGAACCCAGCCACCGGCGCTCCCTCCCCACGTGCGCGCGCGGCCCGCAGTGCTGAGGGCAGCCAGGGAGGGGGCGCCTCACCTTTGCCCTCCATGGCGTGCACGAAGTCCCCCTGGTACAGCTGGCTGCGCAGCTTCTCCTCCAGGCTGAAGCCGCGGACGCTGACGATCTCCTCCACGTCCGACAAGTCTTCGTTTTCGTCGTATCTCTGGCGGTCAATCGGACGCTGCGGGGACCCAACCAGAGAGCCCGGGACGTTATTGAGGGAACTGGAGGTCTCCTGTAACCGTGGGCCCAGCACGAACAGGTGCAGGAGCCGCGCGACCCCCCTGTACCCCACCAGTGCAATCTGAACAACTTTGCGCAAATGCCAAAGATGCTGAAAAGCAGGAAAAGGGAGAGGGGCCCACGCCCCAAGGGTCCGGCTACACCCTACACGAAACAGAACCCTCTTTCATCTTTGGAAGCCACGGCAGGGACATCTAGGGGCTCTCTCTTGCCACCCACCCCGGGATGTGCTGAGATTTGCCCACCCAGCTGAGAACCTGGTTATGTAACCCGCGAAGGGGGCTCCGGGCACCGGCCGGCGGGGCAGATGTAGGCCCCGGGAGGAGCCGCAGCGGCGCCGGGCTCGACTCTCACAGCAGCCCCGCCGGCCGCGGCGGCAGAGCCGGGAAGCCGGGACCGGGGGACGGCGACATCGCCGAGGCTGGAGCCGCCCCCGAGCTACCGGGAGAGCTGGAAAGCTGAAATGGAAGGGCTGAGACCCCAGCCGCCCCCGCCGACTGCCCGCCAGTTCAAGAACAGAAGGTGAGAGGAGGAGGTCTGGGGCTTGGGAGGGGAAGAGGCAGACGGCCCGCCACAAAGCTCCCATCGGAGACCCCAAAACGCACCAGCAGCTGCCTCATTTCCCCACGAGCGCGCGCGCACACTCACTTCCTAAGGAGACTCCCCCACCACTCCCCGCATCCCCCTGCCTCCTCCCTCCACCGCCGGCCCCGCAGCCCCCGGAATCTGGGCGAACCCCGAGCCCGCTCAGCCCCCCTCTACGCCTTTCCGCGCTACCACCTCCCCACTTAAGTGTCTGAGACTCAGAGCCTCACAAGGGACTGGAGGAGTAAGCTGCTTGCTTCCTTTTGCATGCAATTTATTATTTTTTTCCGGTCCTCTTGCAAAATACAGGAAAGAAAAGGCAGTAAGAAACAACCAAAAAAAAAAAAAAAAGATTTACGTATACTACCAGATACAGATTTGGAAAAAAAAAAAAAAAAAAAGCTACACACCAATCTTCTTCCAGAGTCTTTCTCTGCCTCCATTTTTTTAGGAGAGTTCACCAATTAATTGTCAACACCCCTGCCCCCTGCATTTTGGCGGAGGGGGTGGGGAGGGAAGAGCAAAGAAAACAAACCAAAAATAAATAAATAGAGCAAGCCAGAGCCGAGATCTACAAAGTTTTGCACCAACACTTAGGCAGATCCGTTTGCAAAGTCCTAGGAAACCATTTTCAGCAGTTGGGGGGGGAGGCGTCGACGTCATAATCCCCGGAACGTAAACATTGTTGCCGATCGCGCTCGCAGCCCGCGGCCGGGCTGGGGGGGGGGGGCGCCCGGCCCGGGATGGGGCTTGGGGGGCGGTGGCCCGAGGAGGCGTGGGGCAGGGAGGGAGCTCGGGAGGCACAGGGCGCCTTTAGCGCCCTGGCATCGCTGTTTTGTTGTTGGGTCACGAGTGCGCCTCTGCACGCAGGCGCCGCCGCCACCCGGGAGTAGTGTGCAGAGCTGACTTTTGGAGGGCTGAGTTGCAGGCGGCGGGCGCATCCCTGCGATGGCGGGGCAGGAGGGAGGGAAGGAGGAGGGGGTGGGGAGGGAGGTGCAGATTTGGTGCAGATTTGCACGGCTGGCCTCAGCGGGAGGCGCGGAAATGCAAGCCGAGCTTGCTGGCGAGAAAGCCCCCTGGGCCTGGCACCCCCCAACGTGACCCCCCCCACCTCAATCCATTCTCCTTTGCCCACAGCTCTTTCTTCATCCACTCGATCCCATTACCTGCGTTGGCGACCCAAATACAAAGTATTTTGAATATATAATTTTTTTCAACTTCAAGTCTTTTGGAGGGGGAGGGGCAATCCTACCGAAATCCCCATTTGCGAACCTGCCGTATGGGAGGGGCAATTGAGGGGCCAGAAGCAAATTAGCTAAACTCCGTATCTGGATGGACTGCGTAACTTTCAAACTTCCTGAGCTAAAAGATAATTGGGACAGACGCACACACAGGTACAGGAAATACAGCCAGACCAAAGGTTTTTCAGACCGCAGCTGACCGGAAGCCACTGCCTTTTCATTCATTCATTCTGCTCGCCTCGGTGGAGTCCTTTAATAGGCAACAAGCCCCGAAACACCAGTTGGACTTTTTGTAAAGGTCCTTGCATTCCTCAGGAGGAAGAAAGTGACATTCTGGAAGGAAATGCCCGAAGGATCAGACCTAGCACCTCCTAACACAGCTCCCAAACAAGCCAAAGGTAAGCCCAGTTGTTTCTTTATGAAAGTGGTAAACAGGCACTTTTTCTGGGAACGGGCACAGAAACTTGGGGAGCACCCTGATTTAATCTTGCACGGCCTCTTAGCAGAGCTGTGGGCACCCTTTCCATGCGTGTGGCATGACGCTAGCTGCCGGTGCTCCTCTGCCCTTAGCCCCACGGCCAGTTGGTTTTGCCATCCCATCACGTGCTGCAGTGGGGTCCGCTTCAGAGAAGCAGATCCTGAATTTCCTCTAGCCTAACTCCTGTACCATGCAAGGCCTGGTCTTAGAGGCAAAGTTCCTGATAAAATGACACGGCTAAGGGCCACAGCAAGATCTTCATTTGTCCATATTGCTGTGTTTTTGGTTTTTTTTTTTTTAGTATAAGGCACTGAACGCAGGGAACATGGGTCAGCACCCCTGCTTTATTTTTTAGATTAGAATATTGCCAAGATCAAACCCTCACCACTCTTAAAAAATTTTGGTTTTGTTTTTTGTGATACTAGGAATTTAAATGCAGGGCCTTTGTCCTGAAAAACATCCTCAGCTTTTTTTTTAAGTTGCGTCTTACTAAATTGCCCGAATTGAGCTTGAATTTTTCTGTCCTCCTGCCTCAGCCTCCCAGACTCTCGAGATTACAAACATGCATTGCCCCACCAGACCTGACCTCACAGTTTTAATCCTCCTGCCTTAGCTTCCCAAGCAGCAGGGATTACAAGCATGCATGGCTACATCCAATTTAACTTTATTTTTGTGATTAACCCTGTGGGCTAGTTGGAGGGGATCATTTCGCATATTGGGAAACTGAGATCCAGAGAAGTCACACATCTGTATGATTTTTCTACAATGTCACCACCATGGCAATAAGCAGTCAGACAGATGTGGGGAGGAAGTGGCTTCTTGCCCAGGTCAGATGTGAACCATATATGTCACCGGAAGAAATGGTGTCACCTTCACTTACCTTAAAATTTCTATCATATTCCCTGTAATCTTTTACACCTATCCCTGAAGGCAACTTTCTGAAGTTTGTTTTAATCCATGGTCACAGGATAGCCAAATCTTAACTCAGGAGGAAGCTAACACTGAAATGTGTCTGCATGGAAGTCACTCACGTCCACCCTGCTGCGGCCGGGGCAGCCCCTGAGCTAGAGCGAGAGAGAACCGGGGACCATTTTACTTGCTTCTTTCTTGAGAAAAAGAGGACCCCCCTTCAGACAAACCCCTCATGCGACTCCCAATTTTGCAAGCAGGGAAACTGGGACTGAACCAGCAAAGCCACTCACCCCTGCTCACACAATTTTACCCTTGGGCTCGCCACTCAGAGCCTAGCAAGACCCACCACATGCTTTTTCAGGTATCACTGTTCCCACAAAAGGAAAAACACTGCTCCAGGAAGGCTCCTGGGCTTCAGGGTGGTAAAATGTGAGTGATGTGCAGTAAAGCAAAACTGGGAAATAGAGTACACGGCCTTCATCTGCTTGCTCCCCATGTGGCTTTGTGGTGTCCCTCAGAAACTAGGAGCATTAGGAAAAGGTTCCCCGATGGCCACCTGAGTTAAAACAGGTCCATGTATCCCTTCCATGGGGAATTTCTGGCTGTGGAGCAAGAAGGGCTTGACTAGTCACCTAATTTAATCCCTCCCTTTATAAACCTCCAGGAAACTGCAAACCTGAGAAAAGAATGAGCCGCCTAGGGTTTGTTCCCCTTTGACTCCCCCAGAACGCCTATCCCTGCCTCCTGCCTAAGTGGTCACTCAATAAATGTTGGGCTCTTGATGGATCACCTTCCCCAGCATATTTGCATTTTCTCTTTATCAGTAATTGGCAGATGAAAGGCTTTGTGCTCAAGTTAAAAGAATTCCAAGCATTCGCTCAAAGTGGGGGAGGAGGTTATTTTGGACCAAAGGCAGAGGGGCCTGGACCCTTGAGCTCGGGTTGTCCTGAAGAGCTGGGAATAGGTAAGAAAGCTGCCAGAACAGGTTGCTTGTGCAAAAGATTTGTTTTGTGTTTTTTTTTTTTTCTTTAGGAAAACAGCAGACCTCTTGCACGGGAAACAAAATAACCATGACTTCCCAGACCTTCCCTGCAAAAGGCCCAATCAAACCTTGCCTGTGTTAGCCCCTTCCTTCGTTTCCTTACTCTTCCCTCAAAGGTGGACTGAGCAGCTCTGCTCCCAAAGGCACAGAAGGAAGGGGTGAGGAAAAACAGCTCTGCTGAGGCTGATGGGAGTACTCTGGGCTCTGCCTGGAGGTGGAACAAGGGCCGGAGCCCTCAGAACCGGAAGCCAAGATGTGGGTCTGTAGAGAAAGCCAAGGTTTCTCCTAATGATAATAGCTCCTGACCCATGAAAACATGCTTTTGAGGAAGGCCCCTCACTTTTGATACTGCCTTGAATTCTTTCCAAAGCTCTGTGAGGCAAGGGTTTTAACTCCCCACTTTTAAAGCTTAGGCTCAAAAAATCAAGTTACTGGAACAAATTTTACAGCTGTGAAATAACAGCCATAGGATTTGAACCCAGAGCTTGGAGAACTCCAGGGCTTACAGGGCTGAGCACTACTTGAGCCTCCCTACAGAGCTGTGCCATACAGCATGATGGAAATAATGTATATCTCCACTTATGCAGGCACCTCTACCCGTATCCATACGGCTGATGAGCACTTGAAATGTGCATACTGGAATTAAAGATTTTTATGTTACTTGCTGGGGACTGAACCCAGGGCCACACGTGCTGAGCACACACTCTGCCATTGAATTATACATCCAGGGCAGATTTTAATAAAAATTTAAAAGGTAACCTCAGAATGTTACTATATGTCTTAATACTATATATACATTAAGGTCTGAATTGGCCTTGGGTCCCATAATCAACCTCTCCAAAACATTTGTGGAATGAATGAAGGGTCCCTATGGGAAGGGGCCATCTGGTATGGTGTGAATGCTTGCAGTGTTAGTCAAACCGACTGGCTCAGAGTGCCTGCCAGGACCATGGCACCAGGAGAGAGCCTGGGGATGCCAGCTGGGTATGCTATTGGCCCACCTGCCCAGAGCTTATACATAAGCTTTTCAAGGACAGATAACAGGTCTTGGGGCAAGAATCCTGTGGATAGATCCAAGTACCATGATGCAGTCGAAGTAAATAGTCTTAAAAGTTGAGAAACTAAGTAACTATGTGCCTAATGAAACAGTACTGAGTCATTACAGAAAATAAGGGTTGGCCAGCATAGGTGAGTGATGGCGCACTTGCCGAGCTTGTGTGAGACCCTGTTCAATCCCTAACATTGCAAAAAGATGAGCAGGTTGCCAGGCAAGTGCTTATTCTACTGAGCTATCTCCCTGGCCTCAATATTCTTAAACGAATATGCTAAATACTAAGTAGGGATGACCACTTAAATAAAGCAAGCACTGGAGCAAGCACTCGACCTAGCATGTATAAGGCTCTGGGTTCCCAGCCCTTAAAAAAAGAATCACATTTCACTTAGTGTTTTTTGTTGTTGTTTTTTTCCAGATTGAACTCAGGCCCTTGTGCTTGCCAGGGAAGTGATAATTCCATTGAGCCATCTCCCCGGCCCCTCACTTAGTGTTTAAGCCTTTTTTTTTTTTTTTTTTTTTTGGAAGTGGGGATTGAACTCAGGCCCTTGCACTTGGCAGGGAAGCTTGTTATTCCACTGAGCCATCTCCCTAGCCCCTAATTAATAGTATCTCCCCCCACCCAACCTGGAGTTGAACTTATTCAGGGAAGCGCTTATTCTACTGAGCTATCTGCCCGACCTAAGCCTTTTATAAGCCATTTAAATTTATAAAATACTCAAGCATAAAGGAAGGATGGGGGGCTTGGGAGATGGCTCAGTGGAATAAGCACTACAGTGGCAAGCTCAAGGGCATGAATTCAATCCCTGTTCCCGCGAAAAAAAAAGAGGGCAGGAGTAGGATGCCTAACCATGTACTGGCCCAGAGTTTAATCCTAGCTCTACCCAAAACTAAATGATCCATAGAAAGTACATACAATAAAGAGTTGGGCATCTAGCACCCAGCGCTTTCGCCGAATCTCACCACTTGTCCTATTTTGTATTACTTTGAGATTTAGAACAAATTTTACTTATTTTATTTAGGGGAGCAACAGACCATACAATTTCTGGTAAAGTGGTTGTTCTCAAATATCTTTTTTTTTTTTTTTTTTTTTTTTAACTCGAGTGCCTTGCAGACTGAAATTTAAAAAGCTGAGGAAAATTCTACATAGATTTTCAGGCTGTGGCTTTGTTGAGCAGACTTTTCTAGCTAAAGTTTTGTATCTCCTGTCTTCCTGTGTGAAGATTGGAAAGAAACTTGGAAATAATTGGTAAGTTAATTGAAGGGTTAATGTTGGGAAAAGTCATAAAAGTTAAAAGATTCTTTAAAAACTTGCGTCTTTGGATTGATGGACAAGTGTGTTAGCCAATGGAAATAAAAGACCAGGCATTACTTCATCATGCTCAATTGTCATTGGTTGATAAATCCCAAGGGACAGACTAGAAAGCTGTCAGTTTAACCCTTTCAGGGAGGGCCGTGCCCTTTGCATTTATTTAGAAAGATTAAGTAGGGACAGAAGAAAAGTCTAGAAATGCCCAGAAACCTTCAAGTGTCCCTCACTTTGGTTCTAGTAACCCCAGAAGGCTGGATTTCACCTAACGAAGGAATAGGGACAAATATTCTAGAGAAAAGTTTCGAACTTTAAAATCAGCTGACCTTTCAGAGGAGAGTAGTTTGATTCACTTTTTGTGCTGTCAGACAGAGACCCATGTTGGAGTGGCTTCCATTAATCTTGCGAAGTGATCAGTCACTGGGAAGATTGAATAGCATTTCCTGCCCAAAGATGCAGAGACAGATGACCTTTGCGGCAGCCCTCAGACCCCCAGCTCACAGCTGGAGAAGAGGATGTGTCAGCACTTACTTTAGTCTCACCCCGCCCTTTGTTCAGAACTCCAACCCTTTGTGTTCCGCCTGCTGCAGGAGTTTTTTTGTTGTTGATGCTGCTGCTTTTTTTTTTAACCACCCACATCTTGCAACTTCTGAAAAACAAACTATTTGGCAGGAGATCGTATCTGGAGGTGCCCCAAAGAGGGAACCAGAATAGACACGAGAAATTAGATGGGGCCATTGGGCCTACTGGCTTTAACTCTTGCCCCTCCTGGGGCTCCCTGCATGCTATGGGCTGAGCCAGATGGAGCCAGAAGTTGAGCAAAGTGAATGATGATGCCCGGTATTTAGATGGCCAGATTTCAGCAAAGTTTTTACACATGTTACTGCACACAGAAGTCACTGCTAAAGCGGAAGCATTTATATTAAAAACATCCTGAGTCCCCGGAGCCTGGTGAGCTACCTGGCCAAAGCCCCAGCTCCCTCTCAGTCCTGTCCCCCTCCACCTCAACCCCACCCTCGTATGTGAAATGAGCATTGTAATGTGAAACTCATTCAAATTACATGGCTGTTACCAGGGCTGATTTCTGTAAAAGCGGTCTGGTGACATTGCATCTTCATTCAAATGAAGTTTATCTTGGTTCTGTAACCTAAAAGCTGGCTTCACCCTAGTGACTTAGCTAGACATGCCAGGAACCATTCCAGGCCCTGAGAACGCTGCCCCCGTCCTTCCACTCAGCCTGTAGGGACTCTGCTGACTACTTTGCCAGCACTGTCCTGCCAAGCTGCCTCCAACACTGTCACCCTGGTACCTGGTTAGGTGTCTCCTTGCCCCACCTAATGCTGGGTTCCCCTCCAGGCTCATCCAGCCCCCACATACCTGCAGCCAAGCTTGTTCAGGCCCCTTATATAACCTGGCAGCATATCAGCTTAGCGCCTACTCACCTCTTCCTGCCTATATGCTTCACATGTGCTCTGACCCACCAGCATCACCACTCCTAGAATCCCAGCACAGGAAGGATCCAAAATTCTGTTCCCACCCAGGCAGTTTAGCAAGACCCTGTCCTCAAAAAGGGGTGACTGTGGCCCCCTGGGCTTGGTCCCCAGGGTGGGGGTGACACTCAGTAGCACTTATTCATGAAGCCAGTGCAACTTTGGTTAGTGCCTTTAAGAAAAGCCTTCCTGTTCACCATGAAGTATCTATGCCTGGCAGGGCTTTTCCACCGATGCTGATGTACCTATTCTAGGTTGTTCCTTATTTGATACAGAGTCTTGCTATGCAGTTCAGCCTCCCCAGTGCTGGGATCACTGGAGTACACCACCAGAGCCAGCACTTGCCAAGCAGGCACTTAGACCATGGAGCTCTCTCCTCAACCCTATGCTAGGTTGTTCTGAATGAGGACAGTTGATACTTCTCCTCGTCCCAAAGAGGCACATCTGAAGGGGGCCCTTTCAAATGGAGAGTTTTGCCATTTCATCTCACCCTAAATTTCTTGGAAACTGGGCATGATGGCACATGCCTGTAATCCCAGCACTTTAGAGGCAGGAAGCCACTGAACTCTAGAGTGAGCCTGTCTCAAAAATAAAAAACAAAATATTAAATTTCTTCTTGGACTACTTCATGATTACAATAAACAAATTGATATTAACAACTGTCTCTTTATTAAAAGTTGCTATCTCTTTTCTTTTTTTTTTTGAAACAAGGTCCTGCTGTGTAGTTCAGGCTGGTTTTGAGTTCAATGTGTAGCCCAGGCTGGCCTCAAACTCAAAGCAATCCTACCTCTACCAAGAGTGCGGCCTCTAAGCCCCCCTTTGCCCATCTTATCTTTCATTGCTTTTCTTCACCTGAGTCATAGAACTACTCCCAAAACATTGGTTACCCAGATCGGGGTAGCGCAGTCATGCACGCCTATAATTTCAGCTACTCAGCTAAGGCAGGAGGATCACAAGTTCAAGACCAGCCTGAGCATTTCAGTGAGTCCTTAGGGCCAGCCAAATAGTTCAGCAGATTAAAGCACTTGCAAGCAGCCTCAGGGTCCTGAAGTTCTATCCTGGGGCCTGCCGGTTGGCCCTACCCCCAGAATGTGCTGAAACTGCAATTCAGACTGGGCGTGGTGGTGTGCACCTGTGATCCCAGCTCTTGGGAGGCTGTAAACAGGCAGATCACTACAATTCC
>PVKA01040437.1:7463-18863 GCA_004027165.1 Ctenomys sociabilis | reverse complement strand
AAAAAAAATTTTCTTCTGGGGCCGGGGAGATGGCTCAATGTAATAAGCAGTTCCCTGGCAAGTGCAAGGGCCTGAGTTCAATCCCCAGTTCTGCCACACAAAAAAAAATATTCTTCTTCATAAAACAATGCCATTAAAAGATGTTTAGAAAAAGAAAAAAATCACTTATAATCTAATCCTTCTATCCTGACAATCTTTCAGAAAATATTTATATATTCCTCCCAATCTTTTTTAATAAATATCCTTTAAAAAAATAGCTCCTCTCATGTACCATGGAGTTTTCTTAGCTAGCATGATTCTGTATTGGAGTGCCCTTATCCAATTCTCATTTATCTTGATCAGTAAAACTCCCATACTTAATCATTCTATTAATAGAGCGGCTATGCAACAAGTTAGGAAGCACTGCATCTGCTTGAGTCAGCTCTGGCTGGCACAGGCCTGGTCCTCGGGCCGGGCCAGCCCTCAGCCCTGTCTGTTCTCCCAGCAATCATGCAGCCCTCTTCATACTAGCTCTTCGCTGCTGGTGGGTGGAGGACAGGAGCTGCTTGTCCCAGCCATCCCACACCTCTGGGTGAGAAAGCCTTCTGGTGACACTCTGCTTGTCACCAGGTGAGGATACTCCCCACTGTGTCCCAGCCAGGCATGTGCAGCATGGTGGGGCCCCTGGGCATCATGCTGTCACACCGCACATGTGTGATCATAAGAGAAGTGAACACCATGGCCCGCTCAGCAGGGGGCCAGTGCTCTGGAAACTGCCCCGATGGAGGACGTTCACGGTTGTCCCTGATTTATGTAGGGTCTCACCAGTGGGGGACGAAGGCTTGACCCTGTGGGCGGGAAGTCTTGGTGCTGCTTCCTGTCAGGGTGTTGGGGGCAGAGGCAGGCTGGGGCCCCAGGCCCTTCGTGTGTCTCACCTCTGAGGCTTCATAGGTCCCATTTGAATCTTTGAGGTCCCCCAGGCCTGGGTAGTATGGCTGTGGAAGCCACAGGGCCGTGGTCTCCCTCAAGCAGGCTCTGCTTTCTCAGGTGACCTTTCAAGGTCTTCAGAGAACCAAACACTTTCAGTCCTTTCTGACTCCTCCTCCCACCTGCGTCCATCCGCGGAACAGTCCCCCCACAGCCACTGCATGGGAGCTGGGCTTCACTGCTGGGACCCTTGCCCACCCTTCCTGCCCGTCCCAGCCTAAGAGGAGGGCAGTGAGCTAGGAGGTGCACCAGAGCAAACAGGAGAGTTTATGCTCGAATGAGCATGGTGCATGGAGCAGGATTCAGTTTATGAGGTCACTTTGCTCCTTGAGGCTTCTGCCCAGTGGTCCAAGCTCACATTCTCCCAAGGAGCTGCTCTCCTTAAACCTTCCCAAAAGCTGGCTCCCTTACCTCAGCCCTACCCTAGAGTAAGCCATAGTGCAAGGGGATGGAAGATGGGAAGGTGGACGAGTGGAGAGGACGGGCAAGTGGGAGGGTGAATGGGGGGGTAGGTGGGTGGGGCAGTGGATGAATGGGGGATGGGTAGATGGGACGATGAATGGGAGATGGGTGGGTGGGAGGAAGAATGAGGATGGGTGGGTGGGAGAGTGGATGAAGGGGGAGGATGGGTGGGTGGGAGATGAAGGGGGCTGGGTGGGTGGGAGAATTCATGGATTAGGATGGTGAATGCACAGAGAGAGATGAAGTTGGGTGAGCCTACAAAGTTCCAGGAAGCAGAGTGGTCACAGGGACAGGCAGGTAAGTATGTTCTTTCACTGGCTTGTTTTCCAACAGTAGTTGTGAACTCACAGGAAGGCAGACACTGTGACTGCTCAGCCCCCAGATCCTTGCTTTGCAAAATAAAAATCACAACTGAGCTCCGTTGAGCTCCCCTTGTACAGATGAGCAAACTGAGGCCTGGGAGGGCAGGTGACCAGCTCCAAATCTCAGAGGCTATTTGGCTTCACACGCACACACACACACACCTTTCTCCTTCCTGAGCGACTGCTCCTGTCCAACTTTCCCCGCATTACTTTCCACCTGCCCCTCACTCCCGCCTGCTGCTTGGCCCTCTTGGTTTCAGGTCCCTCCACAGTAAATCAACCTACAAGCTCAGTGGGTTCCACAGTGAAAGCGGGAGGAAAGGACGACATTCGGCTGCTAACAAAGCCATTCTCAATAATGTATAATTAATTATAATGTGGTTTTGACAAAAGGCCTTTGCCGTGCAGGCTGGTGGAAAGTTCTTCCTGACATCTAAGGGATCTCCATCCTTCCCTCCTCAGCCAGCGTCTTGAATAATTCCCCCTCTTCCCTTCTCCCTGGGAATGCAAGGTATTGTGTTGCCGGCTTTAGAAAGGAGAGTAATTAAAAGCACTCAAAGCACTCTGCTGAGGCCCCTCCTCCTGAGCCCCATGCACCCCGAGGGCAGCTGGGGAGAGCGTGGGATGCTCACCAGGCTTCTGCCCACCTGCCACCCTCTAGAGGGGGCTGCGGCAGCCAGGTCACCCTGGGAGAGCTGAAGGCTGAGGACCAGGAGGTACCCAGGCTGCAGGAGATGAGCTCACCTGCCTGCCTGCCCGTGGAACAGGAAGGAAGGAGCCCCCACCCCCACCCCCTGCGCACCTCCACACATGAAACTGAGCCTGCAGGATGCAGGAAACCTTTCTCACAAGTATTGATCTCAGCCGCATGGTTGCAGCCTCTGATGGGCTGTCTGAACCCCATCCGGGAGGGGAGGTCAGACACGGGACCAGCAGGCAGTGCTCGGTCGCCCAAGCAGGAGCAGGAGGGGGTGTGGGGGAAGGGAGAAGGGGGAGGAGGAGCTCTGGGCCTCCTGAAACAGATTCCTTCTTCTCAGCTGAGTTCCCCAGACCCAGCCCCGTGTCCAGCTTCTCTCCTGCCCTCCTGAGGCCTGCAGGAAATTCTGCTGTACAGGAAACCATCTCACAGGAGCTAAGGACCCAGGAGACATCTGGCCCGTCCCCGTCTTTGACTGCCCGCCTGCCCCCTCGCTGCCCACGATGTCCTGGCCCTGCATGGCAGCCTTAGAGTTGGACACTTGGTTCTAACCTTCCCTTTCCGCTGCCATGCACAATGGTGGGTCCCAAAGAGGAAGAAAAGGAACAATGGTTAGCTGACCAAACGATAGCTCAAATAAGCATGGGCATGCTTCTGCCACCTGTGATCCCCAGGCTTCTGGGCCCCCACTGGTGGCTCTAGAATGGCCTGTGGTTCTACACTGTGGTCTGGGGCATCTGAAGGCCCAAGGGCTCCACCCTGTGTGACCCCAAGCCCCTGTCTGGGGATCCTGAAACCCCATCAGCCCCTCCTCCATTAGCAAAGGAGGAATGGGGGTAGGCTGGGTTGGAGAAGAGTGTGAGGGTCAAACCAAGCAGGCCCGGACCCCAGAAGGGAAGGAGGCAGTGGGGGTAGGGGTGACCCGAGTGTGGCTATCCTCAGAGTCCTTCCGCGGAGGCCACTTGTACCCAGAATGCTGACACCACAGGGAAGGTGGGTGGGACCCACGTCACATGAACTAGTTAGTGTGGACAGGGAACTAGAACCAGGTTATCTTCCTAGCTCTCCTACACACACGAGTGTGCACGCACACATACACACAATTGTCTATGTAACCACAGATCTGACCCAGCCCCAGAATTCCTACACCCCCATGCTAAGAACTGTCCACACACCAACCTGGCTGATCCTTGCAGTTTGCCTCCTGCTGTCACTTCAGACTTACCCCCTTCAAACAAGAGACTGAACAGCGACCGGCATTACAGTCAATACCCAGTGGCTGGGGCCTCCCAAGGCCTCTCGCCCAGCCCCATCCATCTGCCTTACAGCCTCATGCTGGGACACGCAGTTCATTCCACACGGGACCTCGCCTCACTCTCCAGAAGGATTTAGGGTGGGAGCAGGGGATGGGGGTGATGGTTCCTCTTTGTTTACCAGGGGCCAGGACTCCATGGTTCCAGCGCACATGTGACCTACAGGTAGGGCCCAGGATGCAGACAGAGGACATGCTAGCCAGGCCTGGCCCCAGGGCGCTGACATGTGACAGGCAGAAACAACATCCTCAGAAAGGATGCAGAAAGAAGCCCTGCTAGCCCAGGAAGCAGAACCAGGGTGTCCACAGAATGCAGCAATGGTGGTGAGGGTGGCAGGGCCTATGCTGCCTCGAACGGGCCTGGGGTGGAGGTCAGAGGGAGGCCTGGCCCTCGAAGGTAGTAGTAAGACTTCCATGAGCATAAGCCCTGCCCACGACACAAGGCTGACAGGTGCCACTGCTGGGCCCAAACCACCCCACCAAAGACTCAGAGATGGTCCCACACAGCCATGACAACGCGTGGGACCTGGGGTTCAGGTGGGCCTCAGCCTTTCTGAGCCTCATCCCTTCCAGGGCTTGATAACGGCACCTCCTTCCTGACCTCCTTGTAAGGGCCAAGCGAACTGGTATTTACAAAGAACAGAGAGAGATGTCTGCAATGCTGGTGTTATTTGAAAGTCTTGTAGAACCTCCAGTGGCTTTGCTGTTATCTCATTCCTAAATTTGGGGCAGGAGTCACTCACTGGCCTATTTGCCAAAAAGAAAGAACAGATTGCAGCAGTGAGCGGTACAGGACCCTGACAGCACGCTCGCTGTGTGGACCCTTGCTGGGTCGGATCAAGAAGGGGTGAGGAAGAGGATGAGCCTTCTGGCCAGAAGGGTTTCTGATGTTGCTGGCATGAGAAGCCTGAGACCCAGGGGAGCAGCTGATGCCCCAGAAGGGTCTTCCCACAGCAGCCTCCCCTGCCCAGCCGCTCTTGTTAATCTGCTCTGTCCTTGGGGCTCCAGGCTGAAAGACTCTTTAGGTTGGCAGATTCAAGACCAGCAGAGGAACACAGAATGCCCTTCCCCAGATGTCAGTGATGCAGCCTCCTGCACTGCGCTCTGCTAGAGCCTGTGTCCCCCTCCTGAGTCCCTTGCTTGATCAGGCCCTGGCTGAGGCCTGATCAGGCAGGAAGAGGCTGTGGCTGCCTTGCACTCTGGATTCCGAATACTCTGAATGCTCTGGATTCTGTCTCCTGAGCCCCAGGCTAAAGGCTGTTGACACTGGTGTTATTTGGAAGTCTTGTCTAATAGAACCTCCACTGGCTTCACTGGAGGCTTGGGGCTAAGGGGAGGTGTGTGTGTGTGTGTGTGTGTGTGTGTGTGTGTGTGTGTGTGTGTGTGTGTGTGCCAGAAGGGCCAAGAGAGGCTCAGGAGCAGATATCTTCAGTCTCTTGGGGAAGAAGCTCCTGACTGTGCAGAGTGGCTGGTGGAGGAAGGGGAGACCCGAAGGACGTCTTACTTCTTTACTGTTTGCCATCAGGGATTGTCCCAGCTCCGGACCACAGAGTTCCTGCTCGACTCTGCCATCCACCTTCTGTGCATTGTGTCACTGTATCCCCACAGAACCCCCTAGGAGGTGGGTGACATTATTAGTATCTTTGTTCGCAGCAGAGAAAACTGAAGCACAGGGGCAAGGGTCCAGGGAAGGGAGTGTGGGAAGGAGAAGCACTGGGAGGGCTTGGGAAGAGGCAGGGCCTAGTGGTGGGGGTAAAGGAGCCTTCAGGGCATTCCCACATCTCCCAGATACAGGGGTTTGGCGGGGAGGAGGAGGGTCAGGCTCCCCATGACTTCCTTCTGGGGCCGAGTTCGCTTGGAGGCTTCCTGGGGGTGGCACTGCACACCCAGGACTCTAAAGAGAACCACCACTGGGCCAGGAGTGTGCCCCCAGTGGCACTGCTTGAGACGTTACCCTGCATTTCTTTCATGACTCCCTCGGCTGTGAATACTGCCTGAAGCAGAGCCTATCTGGAGAGGAGGCTGCAAGCCCTGCCTCCGCTGCACTCTGGGACTGCTGACTACAGCTGAGAGGCCCTGCTGACCACGACAGCCTGCAGAGCCCGGCCCAGGCTTAGTGGAGCGGAGGGAGGGCTCCCTGCCACTCCTGCTAATACCCTGCTAATACCAGGCCTTTTGACCCCTAGAAGTTGTCCAGCTTCTGAGATCAGTAAAGGATCAGAGGTCCCAGAGGGACCTAGCAGGGACAGGATTCAGCCCTCCTTGCTGCCAGCAGGCTCTCTCCAAACTGAGCTGCACATAATCCGCTCCTCCAACGCCAGCAGATGCCCTCCATCCACCCAGGACTGGCTCTGCTCTGTCTTATTCATAAAGCTTCCTTTATCCGGTCTGTCATCTTCCACTTCCTGCTCTTCCAGGAACAGCTATGCCTGGGACAGGCCTCTCACCCTCAGGGTCACAGCCAGTCCTGTTGAGCCCTTCTGGCCCCTGTGCACAGGTATGGAGCAAAGACAAGGCCTCTCCTCCCTGCGCAGGCTTGGTGAGCCCTGGGCAGAGCTCACAGGGGACACTGAGCAGAGCAAAGCTACTCGTTTCTGGGGCCTTACTGTCTCCTACAGTGTGGGAAACAAAGGGTGCTAAAGAACTGTCTTTAGATTGAACCGACTCCCGTCCAGAAGGTGCTCTGAGTGAGCCTGAAAGCTACCAAGGCCTGGGATAGTGTTCAAGCCAGGTGCTGGCTACTGGCCCTGCACCCACTTTCAGAGATCCTGCACCCAGGGCCCAGGACCCTGTTCCCAGGTCCAAGCTTCCAATGATTCAGTGCATGAGGCAGTGTCCCTGGAGGAGGCAGAGTGTGAAGCCAGGGACCCCAAGACCTCCAGACAAGCCCAGGGGTGGGGGGCACATGCTGACTCCTACAGGCACAGGGCTGTATGTGGCCGACCCAGCCCCCTGAAGTGACCTTTGTGCATGTGCCACACTGCAGATGTGCCAGGGGGCAGAGCTTCCACCAGCTGCACCAGCAGATAGAAGCGCCCGCAGCCACCATGCCAGAGCTGGCCAGTCATCCAGAGCAGTGTTAGCCAGCCACGGCCCACAGCTCGTTAGGGGGTCAGGAATCGAAGCTGTGGGTCACAGGCAGCTGCTTTACAGAGTGGGACGAGATAAGGTAGCACACAGGGAACAGAGCAGGTAGGAAGGTGCCGCCTCTGCAACGCTGTAATCCCAAATGTGCATAGGAAATATAAAATGTATTTCTTTCAGTGGGTTCTGCTCAAAATTGAAGACCATGGATCTAGAGGGCACCACTTCCCCCACCCTCCTTCCTGGGTGCCTCCCATCTTCTCTGAGATTTGGTGCGGAAAGTACTAAGGAGTAATTTGAGCGGACCGTGGACTCAGTACAGAGCCCAGTGTTCTAAGCACATTCACTGGGACATCTGGGACACACAGTGAGCACTCAGAGCAGGAGCCCCAAGCCCCAGCTGCTCTGCATGATCAGCTGCAGGGATCCTTCCCTTCAGGGTCTATGAGCACTGCAGGACAGCTCTGGGGCTGAAAGGGACACCACCAGGAGCTCATGCTTATTGGGGTGATGAGTGCCCCCCATGAGAGTTGGACAGATGGTTTGGTGCTGGCCTGGGCAGAATCCATAGCTCCTAAACTTTCCCCATGGGCACTGCCCCATTGGGTGCCCAACCTGCTAGGAAGAGAGGCACCTGGCACCTACGAAGGACCATATTCCACCAGTTTGGCTTGGCTGCTGCAGGCCTTGCTGGCTCCAGGGTACAAGGAGCTTCACCACTTCCACTCCTCTTGGGCTTCCAGGAGGAGGTGTCTCAGCCCCAGGGTCTGAGAGCAGGTTGTTCCATGTACCAGGCTGAAATGCAGGTGTGCAGCCGCAGCCTGTCCAGCCAGGAGGGAGCCAGAACCCACCTCGATGCACACCTCGCCCTCGTGGGAGAGCCAGGGGCAGAGAGAAGATGGGCAACCAGACTCCAGAGAGGCAGGAGGACGGCAGGACATAGCAGGCCTGGGAGCCCTGCCAGTCTCAGGCCCTCAACTGCAGGGACCCAAGTGCCACCCTGCTCATCTGGAACCCAAGAAGCATTTGAAGAATGAACCAAGAGGAGCAATGAATGACATTGACACACACCAACGTGGACTGTTCTGTGACAGATGATGGGGCAGCCCGGGAAGTGTTGGAGAAAGATTATTTAAGGGCCGACACCAGGGAAGAGTTGTGAAGGTCCTGAGTGAGTGGGGACTATAGATAAAACTGGACAATCACAGAGGGCTTCCTGCAGGAGGCAGTGGAAGGTTTGGGCAGGCAGAGGAGAGGTCATTACATGGCATAGGACATGAGACATGGTCAGGTGTGGAATGCAAAGGCCTAGCAAAAGGGAGAGGAGAGAAGGAAGTGAGAGGACACAAGGCTTCCAGTTCCATAACCCTCAGAGGAAGTGGAGTCTTCCAGGGAGCAGGCCCACTTGGCCAGCATCCTCTGGGTGGAGGCAGAGCTCATGGGTGTCCCCTGAGCTGCCCTAAAGCTTGAAAGACCCTTAGTCCCTGGGGAGCAGCAGGAGTGGGGCCTCCTGGTCCTGCCAACAGAGCAGAACCCAGCCAAGGGCAGCTCAGGAAGGAACCTACTCTATTTCTATTCCTGCCTGGAGATGGAGACATCTCTGGAAATCGAATACTGAGCCTCTGCTGTACCTCCAAGGCATGTGTGTGTGCCACACACATGCATGCACGCGCACACACACACACACACTCTCCGGGCTGTGGCTGCCATGGAGTAAGGAAGTGAGGGTCGGTCTGTGGGGGCCAGTGGGGGCGTGTCCCAGAGATGTGTGGCCCTAAGATGGGCTTTCGGGTTCTACTAAAGTGTTGACTACCACTAGCTGGCCTCCGTCCTCACCACACCCTCCTGGGGCTGACTGGAAACTGACAGGCAGCAGCCAAAGGAGACCCCTTCCTGCACACACATGGGGTCCCCGCAGATGCCCCAAGTATGCAGGAGCCCCCTTTTCTAACCTACTCTGCAAATCCCTGCCTCTCTGCAAGTGGTCAGTCACTCCGTGTCTGTGACCTAGAGCCCTCCTTTCTTCCATCCCAGAGGCACCAGCACAGCCAGGGACCCGAGCAGCAAGCCCCGCCTACCTCCTGGGGTGCTTTCCAGGGTGCTCAGGGTGGCAGAGCTTCTCCGCAAAGGGAGGAAGTGCGGTAACCAGCAGCTGCTGGGGGCTCTGTCAGTACGAAACCACTCATTACCCCGTGAAGGCCTTTGGGGAGCAGTTGTCTCAGGGTCCCCATCTGGATGAACATTACCTGTTGCTATTTTTAAAGCCCATTTCTTTGTGACTCAGCTGGGAGTGAAATGAGGCAAAGGCAGATGCGGAAGCAGCCCAATCCCCAGACATCTGCCTCTCCCCTGGGCCTGAGCCTGCCAGGAGCCCAGGGCTAAGTCACAGCAAGCCCATCACCTGCACAGCCAGGAAGCCGCAGCAGAAGTCAGGATGGACACAAGAAGATGGATGGAAATGAAAGGAACAAGAAGAGTCTCCCACAGATTTCCAAATCCCCTGTCCTAAAAGCCTTTCCAGCCCTTGCTGGGCCTCGGGTTACCAGAGATACCACTTGCTGGCCCACTTCCTCACCTGGCTGCACTGAGACCCTGAGTGGGCTGCAAGGAGCTGGATTCCAGGCGCAGGATCGCTACGCCGACCAACGGCAGTCCAGGACCGGGCTCAGCACTTCTTATAACTGATTAAGCTGGTAGAACGAGCCAGTGGCTCCTATCTGGTCTATGTGGTACAACCCTCCACCCACATGGCCCCGCTGATGGAGTCAGAGGCCCAGCTCAAAACTCCGAGGATCTGAGATGTCAGTAGATGCAGGAACACTGAGTCAGGCATCTGAGTGTTTGAAGGAAACTTCCGCAAGACTTGTCAGGAGTTTCTAGGCTTCTTTTAACTCATAGGAAGATTCCCAGCCCATACTCCATGTGGAGGTCTCACTTCCCTGAAGTCTAGATGGACAGTGGCCAGAGCCACCTCACACAGGGTGCGAAGCCGAAGACAAATCACTGCAGGATCTCTCCCTCTGGGATTTATGTTCAGGTTCAACTCTGTTACAGTGACCTTCAAGAGCAGCCTCTGGCAAAAACACAGAATAGGTTTAAAAAGGATGAGGAGACCCCTCTTCTCTGACCCTGAGAATACGATGTATGTGGTCCCTGCGGTTCCCATTGGAAAAATGAGGGAACAGGAGAGGGGCAGCGCGGAGAAGATACCTGACCATGTTCCTATCACAAGGCAAGATGCAAGATCAGCTCTGAGACATTTAGAGAAAGAGGCTGGAGGAGACAGCCACTCATGAAGGGAACTAAGAGCAGGCCCTCATCCCCGGGCTCTGTGGGGGAAAGAGCAGGCTGGTCGCCCTCTGAGCTTCCAGCTGTCTCCTCAGCAGGAGAAAAACCAAAATGGCGTCACATCCGGTCCCCAGTCAGGGCGTGAAATTACATGGTGGGGGCCCCTCTGATGCTGCTTCAGCCATTAGCTTTCTCTCTATGTCTCCATCTCCCCCTCCCTGCTCCTGAATCTGAGCTCCAAAGGAGACATAAACACCAGGCCATGAGGCTGGAGAAGCCAGCAGACCGGGGCCCTCAAAGAGGGAAGAACTGACACTGAGTACTGACCTGGAGCGTTACCACCCAGGGGCCCCTCAGCCCATCATTACCAAGGAAATCAGGTTGGTCTCTACTCACTCCCTACACCCTACCTGGGGGATCCTGGGGTCGGGAGGTACAGACTGGGCCCCACTAATACAGGGGTGCTGGTAAGAGGCAGAAGAGGCCTCCCCCAGGGTTTGAGCCCACACTGAACTCTCAAAGTCCTTCAGGGAAGTCCACCCTGCTACCGTGTTCTTTGGTGGCTGTGACGCTAGCGCCAAGCGGGGGTGCCCAGACTTCTGAGCTGCCAACCCAACAGCTTCTCCCTGAAATGTGACAATGAGATGCACTGTGTGCAGCTGTCCTCCCTTCTCTCCCCCACTCGCTCTTACACATCGCTTTTCGCTCTGCTAGTTGACAGCAGTCTGCTGACTGCCCCCCTCATAGGAGATAAGTATGTGAGCCAAAGTTTGGCCTTGACTTTAGCTTGAGCTAGCCTAGGCTGCCCTGGACAATGCCCCAGCTGGCTTCCCATAATGCACTTGGGATGCACAGGGGCTGTGGTGCCTGCCCTGGGTGCCAGGAGCCCCCTGCTCTGTGAGCCTGGGCACAGAGTCGGCTCCCAGGCCTTGGGTCCTGCTGCTCTCTGTACCAGGACACGTTGGTGTACCAGCACCTGCCTATAGGCAGTTGACACCCCGCAGTTGTCTGAGGGATAAGAACATTGTATATGCCTGTAATCCCAGCACTCGGGAGGCTGAGGCAGGAGGATTGTTGTGAGTTCGAGACCAGCCTGAGCTACAAAGTGAGCTTAAAGCCAGCCTGAACTGCATAGCGAGACCCTGTCTCAAAAAGACAAAAAAAAAAAAAAAAAAAAAAAAAAAAAAAAAAAAAAAAAAAAAAAAAAAAAAAAAAAAAAAAAAAAAAAA